>JAMKQA010057875.1:0-10373 GCA_024699735.1 Posidonia australis
CCCCCCCCCCCCCCCCGCTCACGGATCCACTCTTGCTTCTGGATGAGGGGAATTCTTCCTCTTTGATCTCTCAGTCTTCTGGGATCCATGGAGCACCGTGCCGCAGCCATCAGAGCCACCTTCATCCTCGACGCCGTCACTGGAGCTGCCTCGACGACGAGGGTGATGGGCTGCCACTTCCGACAGTCGAGCTTCGTATCCAAACCGCTGGATCCTTCTCCCTCCTTCTCTTCTTGTTCCCAGCGAGCTCTGATGCCAAATCAGGCATCTTCGTCGATGGCGGAGTTCCATCGTCGGCGGCCGTCGTTTCTTTTTCATTAAAAAAATAATAAAAAATGATTTTCTTTTGAATAAATTTATGATTCTTTACTTTCTTTACACATAGGTCCTTGCATATATTTTTTAAAGCCATTTAAAAAATGTTTGTTTTGAAATATTGCAGTGTGACCCCAGTATATTCTTGTTAACATTTTCCAGGCTTTAAAATTTGACATAAACACCGGACTTGCTTTTAATTCATCTTCAGGTCCAATATTTTGCATAGAAAGCCCTGAATTTTATTAAAATTGTTCTGAATGCAAGATTTTTTGTCACAATTGCAAATTAAACCTTGGGAATTTGAATATTTACTTATATGTATTCAAAAATTGTATTTTAAACCTTGAACTTCATTAATTTCACATTGAAAGTAACTTTTCTAGGGTAAAATTACAAGATATTCCATGAACTTCCTGTTTTCAAACATAAACTCTTTTTCTTGCACATTTAACCTTGAATTTCTTCAAAATTGCATTAAATACATGTTTTACTAGCAAAATTGCATATTGAACCCTAGGGATCTTGAATTTGACCAAAAATTCACAGTTTTGCACATTTGACCCCTAATTTCTTCAAAATTACATAAAATGTGTTTTCCTATGTATTTTTCATGATTTAGGCTTAGAATATCAGTTTTCACTCAGAACATGTCAATTTTGCACAAAAGCCCCTGGAATTTACATTTTTCACCCACACATGCATTTTGTACATTTTGTTCCCTTTTTCATGCATATTTTCTCATGCCTTCTTCCTTGCATCGTGCACGTATTTCTAACTCATTTCAAACTTGATTTTTCTCATCGTTTCCCGGATTTCTTCCGACTTTCACAATTTTGATTTGATTTGGTTTTCCATCGCCCGAGGGTGTACATTAACAGGCTTGACAATGTCAACATTGACCCGAATGAGGATTATTTTCTCTAATTTGATTTTCTTGGATTTCTTTGAGTTTTCACTCATTTGCGAGATGCTTTCCAAGTATTCTCGATTTTCACGATTTTCCTCATCGCCCATTGCGTACAGTAATGTGGCATTTGCATTGCCTACATTGTCCCTCGGATTATCATTTTTTCTTTTGTTCATTTCTTCTCTTTGATTTGTCATGTTTCCACAGTCATCTTTAGCATGTGCATTTAGAGTAGATAAGCATACACACAATAGACCACTAGCAAGTAGGAAACCTAGAAAGACCGATTTCTTTGGACACATGGGGGTGCCTAACCCCTTCCTCATGCATAACAAGAATCCTTACCCTTTCTCTAGCCTGCATTGATTTGTGCACTACATCCATTAGGCACGGAGCATGCATATGTTTTCTTCACCTTGATTTCTTTGGGTTTTTCTTTCGTGTTTGGTTTTCCTCGTCTTTCCATTAAAAGACTAGGTGGCGACTCCTTTCTTTATCCTTTTATTTTCTTTTCTAGGTGTTTCCAAGCCCAGTCTTCTTCTTCGGCAAGAATTTAGAGTGGGAACCTTACTTTTCTGACTAGAGTCATAACCTAAAACCCATGAGTGCATCCCGTGTGGTCAACCCGATATGGGACATGCATGGTGAGAGAGTGCACTTTCAGACATTCATCCGCATTATGTGTCATGGCATGCCACTTTAATAACTCACATTTGTCAGTGTGTCGTTGTTCACGTTTTAATACCTATTTCTGTTGCTTGTCCACTCAGGTAGCTTGTTGCGAGGTCCATAGCTAGGAGCTCATGTGTCTCTATTGCAGGTGGCCTCTCGTGGTTGTTTTCTCTTGCCTTTTTCGAGCTATTGGTCACTTTTTGACTGTAGTTCGTCTTAGAACTCGTGTGTTTGCCTTTTTCCATAGCTCCATTTATTTCACTTGCGGTTAGCCATGGCCCTGCAGACCCGCAAGCCTCTGGTTATTGTTTTGAAGTGGGACCCACATTCAGATCCTCCATCACTCACTTTGGCTGCTTCTTCTTCCCTCTGTGTGTCCCTATTTGGGAATCATAGAGGATTCTTATCTCCTCTTCTGGGACAGTAGCAGACACAAGCCGGTCTAGGGCCCATCACTGAGTTGATTGTGGTGACTACCACGTGGGTCCCAGAAGCTCTATCAGCTACACCCTATCTCTTGGGCCCTCCTGTTTCAGGAGATCAACCAGTTGCGGTTGCATCTATTTTAGGGGCCACTCCTGTTCTGCTCTTTCCTTTTGACTTATCTTTTGATGGGTCTTTGGACACATAGGCTCAGTACTTGAGAGCTTTGGCCCGAGGTTGGACAATTGTATGCCTATTAGAGGAGGATGACACCTTCGACTCAGTTGACACTACAGAGATTCGCAAGTCATTGGTGGCTCTCGCTAGGTAGTGGTGGCATTTGAACTTGCTGTAACCTCAAAGGTTGAAAGAGGAGGACTCTCAACAGGATCAAGAGAAAGGGCCATGCACTCGAACCCTCAGACCATGTGCATGCATTTGCCTTTTTTCATCTACACTGGAACCTTAGAGGCCGAAAGAGGACTCTCAACATGATCAAGAGAAAGGGCCATGCGCTCGAACCCTCAGGGCAAATCTCTCAAGTACTAAGCTTGTATGGCTAAAGACCCATCAAAAGATAAGTTAGAAGGAAAGAGTGGAACAGGAGTGGCCCCTAAAATAGATGCAACCGCAGTTGGCAGATCTCCTGATACAGGAGGGCCCGAGAGATAGGGTGTAGCTGGCAGAACTTCTAGGACCCGCATGGTAGTCACCGCAATCGACTCAATGACGGGCCCTAGACCGGCTTGTGTCTGCCACTGTCCCAAAAGAGGAGATAGGGATCCTCCATGATTCCCAAATAGGGACGCACAGAGGGAAGAAGAAGCAGCCAAAGTGAGGGAAGGAGGATCTGAATGTGGGTCCCCCCTTCAAAATAATAACCAAAGGCTTGCGGGTCTACGGGGCCATGGCTAACCGCAAGTGAAATAAATGGAGATTTGGAAGAAAGGCAAATGCATGAGCTCTAAGACGAACTGCAGTCAAAAATTGACCAATAGCTTGGAAAAGGCAAGAGAAAACAACCATGGGAGGCCGCCCGCAATGAAGACGCCTGAGCTCCTAGTTGAGGACATCGCAACAAGCTACCTGAGTGGACAGGCAAGAGAAATAGGGATTAGAACCTGAGCAACGACACACAGACAAATGCGAGTTATTAAAGTGGCATGCCATGACACACAATGCGGATGAATGTCCTAAAGTGCACTCTCTCACCATGCATGTCCCATATAGGGTTGACCTCACGGGACACACTCATGGGTTTTAGGTTTTGACTTTGGTTAGAAAAGTAAGGTTCCCATTCAAAATCTTGGTTGAAGCGTAGGCACTGAACAGGTGGTGCATTGGTGCCCTTGTTTCTGGCAATAGCATGGAGCTATACCCTTTAGCACCAACACAACCTCAGATAAGGGGGACGAACTAGCAACACGCCCTACGCCAAAGCTATACAACGAGCTACAAGAATTGCCCTTCGCAAACTATAGGTGGACTTAGAGGAGAAGATACATGCTTTCTAAAATGATCATTCATGCAATATGCTTTTGTGTCTTTTACTTGCATTTTATTAAACCAAGGGGAATTGTGAGCATTTGTCTCTAGTTATGCCCTATTACATGTTTGTCTAAGTTTGTGTGTTTTACTTTTTAACAAGATAGGGAGTCAAACATGTCTCTACTCTCCTAATCATGGGAAATACAAAGAAGGGAAGAAGACACACAATCATGGCATCCAAATGCTCAATCAACATGCAAAAGGCATAAGCATGGCATGTTCTAGTGTAGTGCTCACAAGTAAGTGAAGAAAAGCAAGCATCACAATAGAAGGCATGAATCAGGTCATGTGCATGTGTGGTGGCATAGCAATCTATAAAAAGGCAAGTATAGTCAAATAGGTACAAACAAATAGAACAAGCAAACAAACAAGAAGTATAGATCATTACTAAGCAAGCAAGGAAATCATAACGAAAGCCAAATTCTGGTTATCCCCAACAGAGTCGCTAGTTCCTATGACTATGCCAGTGGAACCCTACACGACTCTCCTATGTGCGTGGAAGCACACGAGGAGTCTTGATACGATCACGGCAAAAATGGTGAATCCGAAGAAGAAGACTGGGCTTGGAAACACCAAGAAAAGATAAGAAAATGATAAGGAAAGGAGTCACCACCTAGTCTTTTAATGGAAAAATGAGGAAAACCAAACACGAAGGAAAAACCAAAAGAAATCAAGGCGAAGAAGACATATGCATGCTTCGTGCCTAATGGATGTAGTGCACAAATCAATGCGGGCCAGAGAAAGGGTAAGGATTCTTGTTATGCATGGGGAAGGGGTTAGGCACCCCCATGCGCCCGAAGAAATCGATCTTTCTAGGTTTCCTACTTGTTAGTGGTCTATTGTGTGTATGCTTGTCTACTCTAAATGCACATGCTAAAGATGACTGTGGAAACTTGCCAAATCAAAGAGAAGAAATGAACAAAAGAAAAAATGATAATCCAAGGGACAATATAGGCAGTACAAATGCCACTTTACTGTACGCCTGTGGGTGATGAGGAAAATCGTAAAAATTGATAATACTCAGAAAGCATCACACAAATCAGCGGAAACTCGAAGAAATCCGAGAAAATCAAATTAGAGAAAATAATCCTCATTCGAGTCAATGTTGGCATTGTCAAGCCTATTAATGTACGCCCTCGGGTGATGGAAAACCAAATCAAATCAAAATTGTGAAAGTTGGAAGAAATTTGGGAAACGATGGGAAAAATCAAGTTTGAAATGAGTTAGAAATGCGTGCACGATGCAAGGAAGATGGTATGAGAAAATATGCATCAAAAAGGGAACAAAATGTACAGAATGCATGTGTAAGTGAAAAATGTAAATTCCAAGGACTTTTGTGCAAATTTCAAATGTTCTAAGTGAAACTGAAATTCTAAGGCTAAATCATCAAAAATACATAAAAAAACACATTCTATGTAATTTTGAAGAAATTAGGGGTCAAATGTGCAAAATTGTGCATTTTTGGTCAAATTCAAGATTCCTAGGGTTTAATATGCAATTTTGCTAGTAAAACTTGTATTTAATGCCATTCTGAAGAAATTCAGGGTTAAATGTGCAAGAAAAAGAGTTTATGTTTGAAAACAGGAACTTCAGGGACTATCCTGTAATTTACCCTAGAAAATTTACTTTTTGTATGATATTAATGAAGTTTAGGGTTTTAAATGCAATTTTTGAATACATTTGAGTAAATATTTAAATTGTCAAGGTTTAATTTGCAATTGTGACAGAAAATCATGCATTCAGAACAATTTTAATAAAGTTTAGGGCTTTTTATGCAAAATACTAGACCTGAAGATGAAGTAAAAGCTAGTTAGGGGTTTATGTCAAATTTTAAAGCCTAGAAAACATTAACAAGAATATACAAGGGTCACACTCCAATATTTCAAAACAAACATTTCAAGCTCATCCCCCTTACCATCGAGGCAACTCCAGTGATGGTGCCGAGGAAGAAGGTGGCTCTGATGGCTGCGGCGCAACACTCCATGGATCTAGGAAGATTGAGAGATCGGATAGGAAGAATTCCCCTCATTTAGAAGCATGAATGGATGCACATGCCTCCCCCCCGACCAAGCTTCATCGGTGCTCTAGCGAAGGTGGTTGTAGAGGAGGATCGGGGCTCGAGGCATGGTCTTGATTGCTCTAGAGTGTGGAGGGAGAATAGAGGGTCACATCCTAGGGGCCGAAGAGGTGCTGCGAAGGGCAGAGTTTTGGATTGCATTCCACTGCCAGTCGTCCTCTGAAACTTGTTGGGGGATTGAAACGGCATTCGGAGGATCGGAGAAGTCGGAGGAGACTAGTCCTAGAAGAATGGAACTCATCGGGGCTGGATTCGTGCCCCCACCAACGTTGCCGGAAAACGCTTCCGACAACCTCTAAAACTCTGATTCGGGCCAGGAAAACCCTCTAGCACTGTTGGAATCAGTTAGGGATGAAAGAGGAAGACCTAGGGGATCATTTTTGAAGAAAACTATGGTCAGTGGAGGGCATACCTGAGTGGACAGTGGAGATGGTGGCCGAAGCTCGCTAGAGGTGGCCTAAAATTGGAATTCTTCCCCTCCCCAATCTTCCTCTCTGCTCCTAGACCTCTCTGGTTGCTCTGGTTGAGAGAAAATACCTTGGTGGCTCTCCTCTCAATTTTCCATGTTTTTTTTCTCTCATTTTCCCCTTTTTCTCCCCCTTTTTTCCTTGCAAATGGGGGGTAATTATAGGTTTGCAATGGCTAGGTAGGTTGTTATGGTTAAAGTGGGAGGTGGTTAAGGTTGTTAAGGTTGTAAAGGTGAAGTGGGAAGTGGTTAAGGTTGTTAAGGTGAAGTGGGAAGTAGTTAGGGTTGTTAAGGTGAAGTGGGAAGTGGTTAAGGCTGTTAAGATGAAGTGAGAAGTAGTTAGGGTTGTTAGGGTTTGAGATTTGCATTTACGGTTTGATTTAGCGTTTTAAATTAGGGTTTTGAACTAATCCTAGGGTTTTGTATTAATTCTAGGGTTTGGATTAGGATTTGGATTTTATTAAGGATTTTGAATTTATCCTGATGTTTTGGATTAATTTTGGATTTTATTTAGGATTTTGAATTAATCCTAGGGTTTTGGATTAATTCTGTGGTTTTGGATTTGATTTAGGATTTTATTTAGCGTTTTGAACTAATCCTAGGGTTTTGGATTAATTCTAGGGTTTTGGATTAGGGTTAGGTTTTTAGGCTGGATTATAGGGTTTTAGGGTTAGGTTTAGGGTTTAAGTCTAGGGTTAGGGTTTTTAGGATGGATTTTGGGGTTTTAGGATTAGGTTTACGGTTTGCATGTGTGACCATGCCGGTGGAACCCTACGTGGCTCCCTTCTATTGGGTGCGTGGAAGTCGAAAATAATCAAATTAGGGAAAATAATCCTCTTTCGGGACAATCAGGCAATGGAAAATCGAAAAGAACGATGAGAAAACCAAGCTTGAAGTGAGTTAGGAATGCGTGCACAATGTAAGGAAGAAATCACGATAAAACATGCATGAAACGGTGCGACAAAATGTGCAAAATGCATGCAAGTGTGATAATGAAAATTCCAGGGGCCTTTGTGCAAAAAATCCAAACTCTGAATGAAAATTGAAATTCTGAAGCTAAATCATCACAAATACATAGGAAAACCTATTTCATGTAATTTCGAAGAAATCTGGGGTCAAATGTGCAAATCTGTGCATTTTTTTAGCCAAATTGAAGGTTTCTAGGGGTTAAAATGCAATTAAACTAGAGAAACATGCATTCAGAATAATTTCAGTAAAGTTCAGGGGCTGAAATGCAAATTAACCAAAGAAATATGCATTCTAAAGAGTAAATTTAGAAAAGTTCAGGGGTCAAAATGTAATTTAAACCACATTTGTGTAGATATTTGAATTCTCAGGGTTTACCTTGCAATTTTAATAGAGAAATATGCATTCAGAAGAATTTTCATGAAGATCAGGGGTTTAAATGCAATTTGAACAAAGAAATATGCATTCCGTATGATTTCAGGAAACTCAGGGGTTTTTGTCTAATTTTTAAGCTTGGAAAACATTATTAAAGAAGCTTAGGGGAGACAATGCAATATTTTCAGTTAAAACATTATTTAACCGATTTAAGAAAAATGTGCAAGGACCTAAATGTAAGAGGTTAGGACCTAAATGTAATGAAAAAAGGATCTAAATGAAAGATAGCAAAAGATAAAGAAGTTTTATTAAAAGAAAATTGTTTTTATTTTAAAAAAGAGAAAAAAGGATCGACGGCCGCCGACGACGGAACTCCGCCGTTGACGACCGCAGGAGGGGCTGTTGGAGGCAATCCCATGGCCTGATCTAAGATCAGACCCCGTAAGAAGCAAGAAGAGAAGGAGGAGAAGAGATCCAACGGCCTGGATCGAAGATTTGACGGCTGGAGAAGGCCTCCCACCTCCCTCACCGTCGGGGCACTATGACGATAGTGCGAGAGAAGAAAGGAGCTCCAAAGGTTGCGGTGCGGCGATCCAGAAGTCCAAGTGGCTGCAGGGCGTCTAGAGGAGCATTCCCTTTCCATCAGGGGCCAAAACGGTGGAGGATCACGCAATGTGGGTTCTTCCTATTGTCAACGTCGTCTTCTCCGGTGATCGTGGTTGCGGGAGTGATCCAAGGCTCGAGAAGAGGTCTAATGGCCTCAGTGTGCTTGGGGCGATTCCGTGGAGTGCTTCTAGAGGCTCGGAGAAGCGCGGAGGGGCTGGAGGCGTGTGATCAACTACTGGATCCAGTCATCTTCTCTGGCGACGGTGGCGTGGCATGACTCTGGCGATCTTCTAATGGAGGCTCTGGGAGGAAGCGAAGCGGCATTTCGACGGTCGGAGAAGCAAGAGGGAGGCCAGGAGAGGAAGACTTAAGCTACTAGGTCAAGGGATAAGCCCCGGACCAGCCCCCCACCTAGGCCACCGGAAAACTACTCCGGCAAAGCCTGGGGGCTGATTCCGACTAGAGGAAATAGAGGGAGACCTAGGAAGCTAGTATTGAAATGAAACGAAGTCTAGTGGAGAGCGTACCTGGTCTTGATGATTGAAGCTGGCTGAAGGAGGAACTGGGGCAGGCTAATGAGCTTGGGATCGCCACGGGAGGAACGCTATGAGCTTCGGGATCTCTACTCTCTCTTCCTTTTTCCCTCTCTCGCTTTACTCTCTCTGTTCGCTCGTTGTTTTTATGTTTCAGCTAATGAGGTGGATTGGGTTTAGTGAACTCTGGCGAGCATAGGAGCTTGAGGATCACCCTTCTCCAGCTGAAAATCCTTCTCCCAATTTCAGTCCACTGTTAGTCCCCTTTTATAGCCAAGGAAGACCACCAGCTGCAACAAACCACCAACTGAACCCGTAACAACACACCACCTTAACAACCCACTCAAGCAAAACTATAACCACCTAAACAACTTCATAACAACCTAAACAACCTGCCACCTTCCCTTCTCCTATCCCCTCTATGTGCATGGATCCCAGACACGTGGACAGTGGCTACTAGGGTTTAACAAGTGGAGGTGATGATGGCTGTTGGAGGCATGAAGTGCATTGGGTGATGATGGGTTATGTGATCAGTTCATTGGGGCCATTGGTTTGATATCAAAATGGCTGATGGAGACTAATTTGGAGGAAGTTGGGCTTGGGTTTGATTTTGGATTGATGTTTGGATTTAGGGTGCAATTAGGTCTTAGGTTATTATCTTGGTTTGTAGGATTTGCATATTTTTGAATGCAGGGTGAAGATCAATTTCAAGATTAGGTTAGGGTTTGTAGATGAAACCTGGGTTAAGTTTGTGGGCTTAATGGGCCTTGGTGGACTACTTGGGCTTTGGTGGATTTGATTGGCTTTTATAGGCCCTCATGGGCTTCATGGGCCTTGGTGGATTTGATGGGCTTTCATGGGCATTCATGGGCTTTGGCGTTCCTTGGTTTTGGGATTAAACCTGCTGTAGACACCCCGATTTTGAGGTGACCCAGGAATGAGTGACCCTATGTTGCTTTGGATGCAATTAGCCCTTAAACCGAGCCCCAAACCCATTAGCCAGAGCCCAAATCAGACATTTGTGAGCAAGGCTGGTGCACCAAGCTGGCGCACCAATTTGGCACACCAAGGTGGCGCACCAAGATGGCGCACCAAGGTGGCGCACCAAGCAGGCGCCCAGCTCTGGCTGCTGACCTTCCATCTTCCGGGCTGTTACTCTTGCAAACGAATATGCCAACGAATATTCGAGGCTTTTCGTTTGCAAGACCCCTTTGTAACCTCCCTAGAGACCACTATATAAAGGCCCCTAGAGCAGCCATTCCAAGACACTCGTTTTGTGAGAGAAGAGCCCTTCTTTTGCAAGAGAAACTCAATCTTTTGGGAGAAACTCTTGTGCTGAAATCTGAGAACAGATCTGCACTTTAGCAAGTTCTTGCTTGAGTTTCTCCTTCCACCCAACAATCAAAGTTCGTATTTTGGTGTTCTCCTTTGCATCCCAAGCAACCTTGGTCCATCCAAAGCATCGGGGATCATCTCGTTTCT
>JAMKQA010057878.1:0-21503 GCA_024699735.1 Posidonia australis
GGTTAATATACAAAAATAGAAGTACTTGGAGTCGTTTCTGCAAAAAACAAGTGTTTTTCCAAGAGTTTACTAGGAACTATGGTTATTCTGTTTTTATTGCCTATGTAATTGTCGCTAATATCTGTATTTCTTTTTGCATTTTGTAGGTGACTAGAGAATTTCTTGATATGGTGTTAAGCCATGGGCGGAGGAATACTCTTTATTCCTTACTCTTCCATGCATCTTGGTGTCCATTTTCTATGCATGTGCGACATATATATGATGCTCTCAATGCCATGCATCCATAGAATAAACTAAAGCATAATTATTGTTATCATAGGTAAACAGCCTGTTTAGCTAGCATTTGACCACTACCTGACTAGTCTATGCACGGTCCTGAGCAGTTGTTCAGTCATAATTCAAACACAATTACACTACCTCACTAGCTTGCTCCAACTAGAGGAAAAATAAGACATGATGACATCTTATAGAACATGGTTGTAACTAAACCAGTTCATCTAAAATAGACGATAATGAGCAAGCTAGTTTTTCAAGGCCAATGGTTGCATGAACCATTTGGTGCTCTCATAAAGGACACTGTGCACATCATAGACTGCCAAAAGAGAAGGACAAAATTTCATATAAAGTATGATGTAATTTTGTACATTGCAAAACATGCAATGGCAACTCTAAATTTCCGAATACAAGTGCATGGATGCTGAAAACAACAAAAAAGCTGTAAAAAGTTGTTGGGATGGTACCCAAACCTTATAGAATCATAAAAGATGCAGAATACATTCAAACGGCGCACAAAAACATAGTTCCACCCGTGATAGTTAAAATGTTTAGTTAAACCAAAATAAATGACAATCATTAGCACTTATCAAATTCAATAGCACATATTAATAAAAAATAAATGGTTGACACATTCTCATAATATAGCAAACAATAGTAAGCATGTAGAAGGTACTAATGGTGAAACTAGTGCACAAGATGATAATGAAACATTCAACAATATACTACTTAACTGAAAAAATAAAACATGGTTCACAAAACAAATTAGACTAGATAGTTTTAATGAGAACATTCTGCAGGCAGCAATGAAACAAAGAGAGTTTTTGGCCTTCAATACCACTCTATAATTTATCCTAACCTTTCTTCAAGATTAAAAAAAAACCCTATAGCTTAGTATCTCAGTGACATACTTGAATTGTTTCTGCTCGATTTAAGTTTAAAGTCATAGGTTATTAGGTAACTGTTTTGGTCGCATATCTTCATTGTTCTCTCATTGAAGATGAGGCTTTCTATTTCTATAAACTATTCCCTATTAGTGTGTACTGGAAAATTGTCAATTAGGTTGTTGGAAACTCTATAGACAAAAATGATCCGTCTTTTGCCATCCTTAAAGTTGATTGAGGCACTTGCTACGTTGGTCTCTGGTAGTCCATGCAAAAAAGATTATTACAACTTATATGTTAACCACAATTGATCTTTCATAGGAATTTTAAAATTTTTGATTTTCAGAATTCATTAACTAAGTTTGAAGACAAAACTTATTTAACAGGGCGAGAATGTAATATTCCAAGAACTTAGATGAATAAAAAAATAATGTAAATGTGAAAGCATGAATTTTCATGAAGTAACGAAGAAACTTAAGATGGAATTGTAAACTACTCAAAGTTATTATTAACAGTCAAAACCATTATGACATGAGTTGCTAGCATAGTGTATATGTGATGGGGTTGAATGAATTTATGCAATTACATTTACCCATTTCCTGAAACTCGTTTGAGAATATACCTCTTGTTAGACATACCAAAAGAGAAAAACAAAAAGGAAATAAAAGGAACCAGACAGGAAAGAATGACACATTTGTCTTTCTTTTTAATTTCGACATAATGTATTAATAAAGAAAAGTTAGCTCACTTTCTTTTTTAATTTTGATATCCCATACTGTATTAATAAAACAAGTTAGTTGTGCGTGTGTGTTTTCCTCACCAACCCGTGCGTACTTGTGTTACTATTAGTATGACTTATCATTGTATGTTGATATTGAATGGGCATGAGAATCTAATTCATAAACACTATTATAACACTAGTCTATGGCAAGAGTTACTAACTAATCTTATTCTTAATCACTGTTATATTGGGCTTATATGCACAATACCTCAACCATCGATATCATAAGTTCAGATTTTTTCTTATTCAATTTGCACAAAAGCTTTTAGATCTAAATCTAAAAGAGCAGAATTAAGAACAGCAGGTACTTATACATCGAAATATTTCCTATACACATACAAATATACATTTGTTTATCATATACATATGCATATGTATGCACTGCATCAACAACAATTATAAGATATCTTGGGTAGTTCTCAATACCAAAACGAAAATTCTATATTAAACATGAATTAGGAACATAATCAGCAGGCATACAAATTACGAATCATAAGGCAAAGACCTCAAAGCTTTTGATATACAAATTATGAATATACAAAAATATTACCAAATAGACTACTATGAAATTAAATCATGTCATAAAAGAAAATTTAATCATGCTATTATGTACCCCCAACATCTAAATTTCTATATCCTAAATTTATCAGTTAATGATGAATTGAAGACAACATAATGAAATTGAAGAAAAAATGCAACAAAAACAAACTTATATCTTACTATTACAATGTTCGATTAAAATTTTCAAAAATAGAAAAGATACAAAGTAGAGGAGGCACCTGTGTTGGGCCAACGGAGGATGAGGAGGCACCTGTGCTGGGCCAATGGAGGATGAGGAGGCGACGGTTCTGCCCGATCAGTGGAGGATGGAGGCACACAGCGGTGAGGAGGCAAGAGTCACGAAGGGCACGGACAAGAGGGCACAGGCAGGAGGCACGGACGCATGGACGCACTTTTCGCGAGAGACCAGAGGAACAGAGGGCAACGACGAGGAGGCACAGAGGAAAGATGCTTGGACGCAACGGCGAGAGACCAGAGGAACAGAGGGTAACGGCGAGAGACCAGAGGCACGGACGCACTTTTCACGAGAGACCAGAGCAAGAGATGAGAGGGAGAGAAGAGGCAATGAGATGAAAAGGAACAACTTGGCCGCGAGTCAAAATTTTAGGGCAGATATAACGAAGACAAATACCAAGGATATGTCATCGCTATTTCCTCGTTAATTATATATCAAGGACATAGTGAGGATATTTCCACGATAAATCCTTACAATAATATTGTGATGACATATCCTCGCTACATCCACACTATTTTTCCTAGGTATAATTTTATGAGGACAAATCCTCGATATTTCCTCGCTAGAGGTCCTCGCTAATTCAAGAAATTGTAGTAGTGATGTTTAGGTGGGATGTGTGTTGGGCGACCTTTCAATGGTCACTTATGTGTGTTTGTTTTGATATTTTTCGCAGGTGTAGGATAGAAGTAGGAGCTTACTAGTAGATACAGAGATAGAGTCACTCAACCACACATCAAGAATTCTAAGTAAATGAGTGATTCAATTTACTCTAGTTAACAATACTTTTATTTTTATTATTCATTGTTGAATTTAATTTTAAAGTTTATTGTAATTCAAAAAAAAGAGTAAATAAGGTTGAGATAACGTCTTGAGGGTCATTACATAAATACACTACATTTTCTTCCACTAGAGTTCCTAACTTTAATGGGTTTGCAAAGTTGTACTTTGATGAGAAAGACAAGGTTGTAAAAATTTCCTGTAATCTAAAGTTTAACAAATAAGTAGACTAGTAGAAACTTACTATGTCAGGAATTTATGTTTCAGGACAATGCCATAAAAATTGAATATCACTCACTAGTAAGAACACCACTACTGCTCAGGCGCTGCATTTGTTCAAAAGCCAAGTGGTGCTGATGAAGGTGATGGATGGCTTATCAGTTACGTACATGATGAAGCGGCTAACATATCGAAAGTAATCCTCTTTTCCAACTCTTGCATTTGGTTTTTTTTTGTTGGCAATGTTTCTAACAGGGAAAAAAAAACTTCTACGTTCAGGTTTATATGGTAAATGCAAACTAATTCACAGGACCAATAGCAAAGATAATTCTACTAAGAAGAGTTCCTTATGGATTTCATAATGTGTTTCTCATGAGATAGATGATAAAGCCTCAGCCAACCAACAGATAGTTTATCACTCCCATATATGTGACTGGTCAATATCTTCATGTCCATGCATAACTTATGTATTACAATGAGATTTATAAACCACAGCAGATCAAAAAAATTTAAGATCTATTTACTGTACATTATGTATTATTTTACTAATATGAAATATGTACCTAACAAGCACTTTGAAATTTTTTTTAATTTTTTTATAGCTTGCGAGAACTTTTCTGTGCAAAGTTCATTTTTTAAATTTCTATGAGAATAAAGCATGTACATTGTAAAGAGATTGCGAGTAATACTTTAGACTTTAAGAGGACTTTTTGTCTTTATTAAGTCATCGTAAAAATTTTACAAGAACTTCGTTAAGAAATTTACTCACAAATGTCTTTTAATGACTAAACATTTTAAGAGAATTTTTGTCCTCACGAAGATCTATTGTAAAGACTCTGTGAGAATTTAACGAGGACTTTATAAGAACATCTGTTCACAAGATTTTCCATTTTTCTAGTAGTGAATAGAAAATATTTTTGATATGAAAGGAACGATTCAAAAGAGAAGTGATTGAGCTACCAATGTGAGATATTGATAGACCTTCTCCAATGTCAGTCTACATTGTTTCATTGCCTGCATATTTGGTGGACACGGTAAGATTTCCAAAATCAGAAGTTATATGATATGTGGCTCCTTTATGTGAGTACCATGTGTTATCATCAAGTCCAGAATTAGAAGAGATCATAGCCATTAGTTTTGTCAATGGTTGGCAACCAATGTAACTCATATTCAAGCATTGAAAACAATCAATAGCAGTGTATCTGGCTTGCTGCAAATTTGACATCATGGACGAGGTAGATGAGATACTATTGAGAAGAACCACCATAAAACTGGAAATTTCCTCCCCTACATGCTTGTCCTCTGCCCAAGCCTTGTGATCGATACTATTGATTCTTATTCTAGCTAAACTTCTTCGGAAAATTGGATTTCTAAGCTGTTAATGTTATGACTGATTCTGAAACTATAGTTTCTTCAACAATACTCATATCTTCGTATAAGAAGAGAAGATATATCCTCATATAATCAACTTCTTCAAGTGCAAGCAGATCAGATTTGGCTCTTGCTCAAATTGAAGATGCAAAAGGATGAAAAGAAGATGGAAGACCTTTAAGAATGCAAGCTTGGAGTACATCATCACTTATAGTAGATCCACTGGCTGCTAACTGATCTGCTATCGTTTTGCATTGTTGCAGGTATTCAGCCATGGGAGTAGCTCCTTTTTTAAGACGATGAAGTTGTTCGTGAAGAGCCATACATGTTCCGGTGAAACCATACAAAAATGTTTTGCAAGCACACATCAGGTATATCTTGATAATTATAACCCAACTGAATGAGGAAGAATTGAGAAAGAAAAAGTTGCATTAATCCATGATAAGAGAACTTGATATTTTTCATACCAGTTTACATATTTCGGTGAAGTAGTTGTTGACGATGGTGCTGATCCATCAAAGAGGCTCATTAATTAGTTTGTGACTTCAAAGAAATGGCACAAATAATGACTTCCACAGTGAGTAATTCGATCCACCAAGTTTGATTGAAACAAGATTTGAGAAGAAGACAAGCATAGAGAGATTGGAAGAAATGAAAGAACAAAATAGAGTAATAAAGAACTTGATCTATCGATTCTATTTATAGTTGAAAATTTAGAGTTATGAACTAACAACTTGTGGTCCTATTATCTTAATATTAGAAATATAGACATCCAACTCAAAACAAATTGATAATAAGTAAAGAGATTCATCTATATGTAACCATAACCACAAGTCTCAATCCTCATTTTTCAATATGAGACTATTCCAATACTTAACAACTTCAATAAAAAAACACTAAGAGACTTTTTAACAAAATAAACAGTAATAACTAATCAACTGAGATTAATTATTTGTTTGCCACGCAACGACTATAAGTTAGAACCCTATATATCGTAGAGTATTACAAAGAAATCTTATTAAAGAGTACTCTATATATTATAGAGTAGTGTAGCCCTTACTCTTTGACAGGTATATTTAAAAACCAATGCAAAACCACGGCGAGATGTACATATTTGTCGATGTATTCCTTATTCTTATCATAAAAGCATATCAATTTAAGAGGTTTAAAATCTTCATTATCATACCGCTAGATCCATATCACATATTTTTCCTAAAATTAAGAAAAATTCGAGCATGATTGGCCATGTAATGCATGGCATGTTACTTGAGAGCACGTCGGTTACGATGGTTGTATTATCATTAGTATTCTCTCAATGGACATGTAACTCACGACGTTTCTCCGCGTAACTTGAATCAAATTTTATAGGGCGGCTACAAGAATTAATGGTTGATGCGGCATGACCAAAAATATGGTCTGCATTCGCAGTCTAGTAGGACTTGTTGATGCTTTAAAATTTCAAAGGATGTTGGAATCCGTTCTATGTGTCACATTTAATAGAATATGCTCTCCCTTAGGGAAAAAAAGATGCTCATCAATCACTATAGCTTATTATATTACATCCTTCGGTTTTCTTGCCTTTTGGAATGAACAAAAATATCACCATAGCTTTGGTTGGCACTTGGCATTCACCATCTCTCCCTCCTATAATACCATCATTTTCTTGTTGCATTAATATTCCATGGAGGAGTCATTGGCCTACGGTGTACGTCTGCCGGAGGTTCCGGAGTGGCTGAACAAGGGCGACAACGCATGGCAACTCACGGCGGCCACTCTCTTAGGCATCCAGAGCATGCCGGGCCTCGTCATCCTCTACGGCAGCATCGTCAAGAAGAAATGGGCCGTCAACTCCGCTTTCATGGCCCTCTACGCCTTCGCCGCCTCCTACATAGTGTGGGTTCTCGTCGCCTACCGCATGGCCTTCGGGGACCAGCTCGTCCCTTTCTGGGGCAAGGGTGGTCCGGCCATCGGCCGGGATTACCTTGTGGGAAGGGCAATTGTGCCGGACACCACGCATTTCTTTGGTGATGGGACGGTGGAGACTCCCATGACGGAGTCCTTTTACCCAATGGCAAGTCTTGTGCATTTCGAGTTCATGTATGCTGCCAATACGCTTGTTCTTCTGGCAGGGTCGGTGCTTGGTCGCATGAACATCAGGGCCTGGATGGCCTTCGTGCCACTTTGGCTTGTCTTCTCCTACACCGTTGGTGCTTTCAGCCTCTGGGGTGGTGGGTTTCTTTACCAGTGGGGTGTCATCGATTACTCCGGCGGATATGTCATCCATGTCTCTTCCGGCACTGCCGGATTCGTCGCCGGCTACTGGGTACGTGCGTAATTCTCTATCAAGCAATCCTCTTTAGTTATAGTTTGAATGCTACGTACAATCGATCGATTATATAAATGTTGTTGTAACGCAGGTTGGGCCGAGGTTGAAGAGTGACAGGGACAGGTTCTGTCCCAATAACATCTTGCTCATGCTCGCCGGAGCAGGGCTTCTATGGATGGGATGGTCGGGTTTTAATGGTGGGGCTACTTTTGCTGCTAATATCGTAGCTCCAGTGGCAGTCCTCAACACCAATATATCTGCCGCCGCCAGTCTTCTGACGTGGACGTCTTTGGATGTCTTCTTCTTTGGGAAACCTTCGGTTATTGGAGCTGTTCAAGGGATGATCACAGGTCTAGTCTGCATCACTCCAGGTGCAGGTAAATATATACGTGCGACTAATTAAGTAACTTGGGTATTCAAGAAAGGATTAATTAACCATATGTCAGATTAATTAATTTAGGGATTTATTCTTTTTCGTAAAGTGCATGCTAATTAAATCGAAACGTGCATGCACGCCAGGATTAGTGCAAGGGTGGTCGGCCATAATAATGGGCATCTTCGCTGGCAGTATCCCATGGTTCACCATGATGGTCCTCCACAAGAAGTGTGCAATACTCCAGAAGGTACGAAGAACTTGCATATGTCAAAGTCTGAAGACCATGGTTGCATCTTGATCTTGTGATGGTCGACGACATGAGTCATGACATGCAGGTGGACGACACACTGGCAGTGTTCCACACACACACGGTTGCTGGTCTTCTAGGTGGGATCCTGACTGGATTCCTGGCCGAGCCAGAACTGTGCAGGATGATGCTGCCTGTGACGGGCGTTAGAGGCATTTTCTACGGTGGAGGAGTTATGCAGATGGTGAAACAACTGGTCGGAGCAGTCTTCGTGATCTTGTGGAATCTGGTCATTACGACGGCCATACTCTTCCTGATCAAGTACTTCATCCCACTGAGGATGTCCGACGACCAGCTCATGATCGGAGACGATGCGGCTCACGGCGAGGAGGCATACTCGCTCTGGGGCGACGGTGATAAGTACGACGCCACCAGACAGACGACGATTCACAGCGATGATTTCTCGCAGAACTCGAATGTCACTGCCGCCAGGGGTGTAACCATCCAGTTATAGTGGATAGAGCCATGCGTATCTATTGGTGGCTGAGGACCTTTTTTGTCTTGTTCAAGATCTGCGGAGTGAAGATGTTGGAAGTTTTTAATAAATTAGATGTCCTAGATCCGGATCCCTCGAGCTTCACCTTCTTTTTTTTCGGTTGGTTTGGGAGACATCACATCAATTAGAAAAAGAATTTATTGTTAAGTCTTTTTACTCACGTATAGCCTAGTAGTTTCTGAATTGAGAAATAGTGTTACGGATATCAAGTGATAGTCATTTGATCATGGGCAAGGTATTACAAAAGGGAGGGAGTGTATTAGAGATAATACACCAAAACTGAATTTAGAATCTCTTTTCGCTAACCTTAGGGCATAAGGAATGTATATAAAACAATCCAATGAGGTTATATACTAATGCACAATCAATATGATTGTACATCAATTATTGATCCTTTGATTATTGGTTGATATAATTCTTTTCTTTTTTCTTTATCTTTTTTCCCACACACTTTACAACTATAAAATAACATTCTAATGGTGATTAATCCTTCACGCATAGTTTATTAGTTGTACATTATTGTACAATTCCATTTTGATGTATATGAAATCTTGGTATAGATGTGATCCCACGGATCTTGAAACATATAATATCTATATAACCAGATATAGAAAATTGATAACTAATGGGATGTCCACACCTCCAATGCGGGGCAGGTCTTTAACTTGTGTAATTGAATAGAAATATACAAATAGGTCAGCATTCAAGGCATCTCAACAAATAAAATGGACTATTGTAAATGCAATTGATATTCCTATAAAATTTCCTGAAAACTAGAAAACCATATATTCAAGTGACACATCTAATCAAATCAATGTCTGTCGAAAACATCTTGATGTTGAACCATACTTACAAATATGATACTTTGAATATGTGCTCCATTCTTACCTAGTCAACATATTTGTTGACGTAACCATGCACTCACCTTCCATTTGGTTTTACTTGATATCTCCAATAGTCAAAATCTAAATCGACAAGTCGTGACCACTACTTAATTAGTGTATGATTATCAAAATAAGGTAGACGACAACGATCACTAATCTATATCTACCGTTGCGAATAGAAATTATGTAATCGAGAAGATCACACACCACATTAATACTAACAATTTATGTAATTCAATATTGGAATGGCGCCTACATGTTTTTTATGAATTCAAATAATGAATTCACATTGAATTCAGATACAATATTTTCCATTAGTTTTCTGTAGACATCCCGATTTTGAGGCGGCATGTTGATGGATCCAGTGACGATGAATTCAGATTTTGCTTTCCCAAACAGAATCCTCCAAGTGCATCAAACTAACCTAGAGTCATAGGTTAGACCTTAGAGTTAAATCCAACATCCTACCTAGTACAT
Source organism: Posidonia australis (assembly GCA_024699735.1). NCBI lineage: Eukaryota > Viridiplantae > Streptophyta > Magnoliopsida > Alismatales > Posidoniaceae > Posidonia > Posidonia australis. Next base: position 9,968 of record JAMKQA010057878.1, read on the forward strand.
TTGACCGATATAGCTATATAGCACACCTTTTTTGGTACATTCTTGTAGCACACTAATATGGCACAGCTTATTGGAGCACTAAATAAGCACACCAAAGTAGAGTACTTACCTGGCACACCTATCTGGCGCATAGACTAGGCGCACCTCACTGGCACACCTAACTGGCGCACATAGGTGGCGCACCAGCTCGATTCCAGGTCGCTGGCTGTTCATTTGCCTAGCAAAATTCAAGCCATTATACCCATAATTTGCTATAACTTTCGTCCATTATAACGATCATATCTCTTGGTCTTAAGGGAGGTCTTTTGGTTTCTTGAGCTTTTAGAACTTCCAAGCATTCCCTATATAAACTCTTGGTAGTCATTAGGATAAGGGGTTGGAAGAAGAGAGAAAGGAAGAACCTTTGTTTCCAGCACAAATACACATGAGATAGCTTGATCCAGAGCTAAGAACTCCCACCCTTGAGTGAGAGAACATCCACCTAGCATAGGAAAAGCCCCCTTATCCATACCTTCCATATAGCTCCTTCTTTTGCATCACTTGGAGGCCATTTAGGAGGAAGGAAATCCCTGTTTTTTTCAGCCATCAAGGTTATCTCGAGCCACTTGTGGAGGAGTACAAGAGTACACCAACAGGTAGGCATCTAGACTTTTTCATAGCTAGATTTCCTTTCATGAATATGGGTTCATTTTAGAGAAGTCTTATATGATGTATATGCTGAATTTTATACTTGTTGGATCATTTTATAGTGCATGATATGCTCATGGATCATGACCTTCATGCCACTTTACCAATCATGCCTTGTTCTTGTATTATTGGATGAAATAAATGCTTGCATTTTTGTCTCTGTTTTACTAAATTTTAGAGATATGCAACATTTGGTGGATTTGTGTTTTATTCATATTTTAGGTGCAATAGGAATGATTTAATGGGTTCATTCTCTTTTTTGTTGTATGCATGTATGTGGTTCTTCTTGCATGTGCTTTGGTGCTGACTTTGTGTATTAGTCATAGTCTTATGGTTTTTATCAAAATAGGAATATGTGGTCGTGTGTGAGGCTTCTTGTCCTTGAGCACAAGACCCATGTCATGGTGTCATGGGTTGTCACTCTTTCTTTTTTGACTTGATGGAAGAGAGATGAACCTATATGTCATCAGGTTTTTTAGATGTCTCTTTTTCAGATGGTCTCAAGCATATTTAAAAGATTTCATATCGCCTAGCATATCAGTCAAGCTTACTGTCTGTTCTGTAATTTCTGGGTCTCACTTTAGTGGCACACATTGTTAGCACACTTTAGTGGAACATTTAGGTGGCGCACCAGGCAGGAGCACCATTCTGGCACACCTGTCTGTTTTAGTGCACCAACAGTGACTTTTTGGCATGGTATTTGGCATGGTTCTCGATTTGTTTTGCCACTGATTATCTTTGTGTGTTCTCCTGGATATATCAAGATAACACCAGTCTGGTTTCATACTCATCTATGCAAGATAGCTTAGGTTTTGCATGTAGCAAAGCGAGGACGTTAGCCACTCAATATTATTGGATCTATGGTTATATCAGTGCAATATCTTTACACTGATGTTTGATTCACGACTTGAGTGACCTTTCAGAGCATTAGGACGCATCTTACAGTCCATCTACCCATGTTTAGCATAAGGCACCACATGCATGTAGCATGACGTTGCATAACGCCCTCGGACGTACAAAAATAGGCTGAAAAGCCAACATTTCCATATAAGTAAACGAGAAACCTATGAAAGACCGATTTCTCGGGCGCACGGGAGTGCCTAATACCTTTCTCGTGCGTAACAGGGATCCTTGCCCAATTTTTTGGTTCATGATGACTTTTTCCATTGATTTGTTGCATAATTTTATTGTTTTAAAATAGTTTTCCTCGTCTCTCGTTTTTAAGTAGACTAGGTGACAATTCCCACATTTTTATCATTATTTTTATCACTTTTTGCCGTGACTTCGCTGGTCCTCGCCTATTTAGCCTTTCGTGCCACACATGAAGCGGTCGTCGACATGGTTACACTTTCACAAGTTGTTAATTCCCTTCTTCTATTAATTTTCTCTTCTTTTCTCCCAACAAAAAATGACATGATATTTATCTAATTATACAATAGGAAATATCTACAGTTGCAAAGGACAAATTAATCCTACCTTGATTATCCAAACTTTGCTTTTTTAATTAAAATCGATAATTAGAAAATTAAGAATCCTAAGAAATTCAATGGAAGTAGACAAGCAGCTTGTCTTTGAGTCGAGACATTTTAAGGCTAGCCAACCTTTTAGGATAGTACGCGTCATTTCATTGAGAAAGCGTGCCATGCTTTTAGTATGGTATGACTCATTTCATTGGATATACATAAACATAAAAGAGAAGCTATTAGTAATCATATATCTTATAATCTTTTTCTTCATAAGGAAGGATGATTGGCCACCTCTTTTTCTTTTTTTAGGCTTATTTCAGTTGATGTTAAACTGGAAGATATGAATATTTACCTGCAGATGATGTGAGTACCACATTTTCTATGGAATCCATGATCATGACAACTTCAGGCTTTCATAATATACAGAAATATACAAAGGTTGTTGCATCCATGTTGAGGAAGGACTAGTCAATTCTAGCTATATAAAAAACAACATCGTTCTGTACATGGAACAGGTCAGGCTAGCCATTTAGTTGTTACAATAATATAAATTTAGCCCCCATTTTATACTACTGATGTATATTTAATAAAGAATTGGTTGTACGTAGCATCTTCTTGCAAAAAATATAATGAAGAGTGATAACTTGGTGTCGAAGTACAATTAAGGACGTGTTTAGTACAGATGTTGACACAAATATTCTGTTAAGATTCGTTTTATGGTTAGAATTTTAACCAACCGGAAAATACAAATAGCTTAAGAATAGAAGTATTACAATTTATGTAATATTTGTTAGGAGATAAAAATTGGAGTGTGTGAATTTCAAGCTAGATTCTGCAGAAGTCAAAATCTAAACTAAACATAACCTAATTAGTGTGGTCCTTCGATTAGATTCCATTTTTTTGACAAACATGTTCCCAAGAAATAACCTCCTCAAACTTTGGTTGTAACACTATTTTTTGTGACAAAGTAATGTATTGATTGGGGAGGAGTCCCAACGGAGTCCAACAGGATTCGTAATTGGGAGAGAGATTTGAAATCCTCTTTCTAAGCTAACTCAGCTACTTGAGTTCTTTTGTTCTAACACTTGATGCAAGCAAAATGTTGGAGGCAAACTGATCTTTAGCTTTGCCGCTCAAAATAGAGAAGTCAATGCAGTAGAGAAATGTTCTGGGTTTTTCCAGCAATAATGCTAAAGTATTCAAAATGTTGATAAAGGTAACAACATTAAAAAATAACGAGAGTATAGCAACAAAGAACACGGGCAACGAGATTGACTTTTTAGGCCTATAACAAAACTCGCAGCGGTTCTTGTGCTTTTGAAAGATCCTAAGGTTTTCTATGAAGTCCTTATCAAAGGTTTTTTTTACATTTTTTTAGACAAGACCCTGTATTTGTTGAAAAAAGGTTATTACACGGCTCCAGCAGGACCGGGCGAGAAAGAATCAAAGTGCTTTTGGGTCCCCTAAACTGTAATCGGCAAAGGGATGCTCAACCCCGATCTCTTTTTCGCGGACCTTTGCCACATCGATTCAAAGTGATGTATATAATTTCATGAAACATGGAGCAGTTGCTTTCTGGAATTTGTGGTAACTTCCACCATATCGGTCACTAAAATTATCAAAAGAAATAAAACACACACCGGGAGTACCGGGGGTACTCCGAACATGCACAGCATAGTGCATTTTGATATGGCAGTCAACTTTAGCCAAACCAAGCAGAATACAGAGCAAGGGTCAGTCCAGCTGTATGTACAATAAATGATACGCTCTTGGCATAGCCTTCTGCCCACACATACAGAGGATTACTGCATTTTCCGAGGAAGCAGATAATTAATAAACCATCTAATCAAATTGTTCCCAGTCATTGGTGATCTTAGTAGGTGATTTTGGAGGTGGCGCGCTCAAACTTCCCATTCCTGAACCAAATGTTTCCCATTGGGTCGTCACAGTAGCTGCAGTGCTGCAACTAGTGATGGGTTTGGAATTCCTCGTCTTCAGTGCATCAAGTACGTCAACAAATGTCTGAACACGGCGTACCTGGAGAGGATAGGAATACGTTGGTATCCTTTCTTTTTCACAGTACAATCCAATCACACAGAAATTATATGATCGATACTCAGTGCAAAATTTAAAAACACAAACATTGATAATATGCTGAGAAGTTTGGGAATCGAGGCTGTGAAAAACAAAACAACAACAACTGATAGTTCACTAATTCAATAGATGCTAAAAAAATAACCTTTTGTAAACCGTACTGGATATTCAATCGGCAGACAACTTGTTATGAACTATGCATTAAATAGAAATACTAATCAACCAAGCCCCTCACCAACCAAGCTAATGGAACACAAACAAGTACCAGTCAAGAATATACTAACATTTTGAATGTTATTTGATAACGATACCAAAATACTAAAATATGGAGATGAGCAAAGCCAGATGACGAGGGTTTTGCTCAGGATGCTTAGACTAAAAAAAAAATGTAAATACAATCTAAACAATTATCCATAGGTCAATGGCAAGAAATGACTCTCGTTGCCAATCCCTAGCTGTCAACTTAAGATGTTGAATATTTTCTTTTGATCAAAATACATTATTAGGTGACTTTTCATGTCAACATAAAACAAACCAACATTCATGTTTCATGGGTATCACTCGTCAATCGTCATCATATGCAAATGGTTAGAGTCTTCTTTTCAAATTTGCCTACAAAGCTACACAATCAGAGGTATCCTCCCATTCAATAAACTGGGAAAAAAGGTTGAGTTAAAAAACAAAATGTCTCAATTACAAGGGTTCAGCTAAAGGCAAATTGTTCGTAAGTCTATTATTTGATATACGTGAGATGAGGCAAATTCTAGGCTACTAGCATGTTAGTCCTTAATTGATATACTCTGAGATGAGGCAAAGACCTTTGAAATACCTGGAAATAAGTTTTTTTTTATTGGTAATTGTCTGAAAGCATTGTTGGTATTACAAAAGGCACACCAAGCTTTAACTATTAAAAAGAAAATATCCAAAAATAGGATTAACAAGAAATTCATTAAATACAAGTGGGTGTACATGGAATGCCACGACATATACATCCCAAAATAACTTCTTAACAGCAAGTACTTCAAACTTCTGATCAAGACATAAAGAATAATTCATACTTAAAGCCATTATTTTATTTATACCCTTTAGTTACAAGTTTTTCCCCTGTCCCAATCAAGCTCTTTGTCATTGGTACTACTATAAAACTAAAATTATTTTCTTCCCATGGTGGTCTGACCCCTATAGTTGTTGGAATTCATCCATTCATACTTCATCATTCCTGAGTTCCTACTTCTGTATTTCTATACGTTCATTATTATGGGTATTTACATAAAACTTCCTTGTTTTGTCTATATTACTCAAGAACAACAATGTCTTCACATCAACATAACTATCCACCTAGTTGATTAAAAACAACACCAATACAAAGAAAAGCTTTGCTTAACTAGATTAAATAGGGAATGACAACAATTTCAGATATATTTACTTCACATGAACTTATCCCAACATTCTAGCAAACATCATAAGGTTAAACCCGTTCTTGTAATTTTGTTTTTTTCTTTCAAATTCAACAAATCAATATGTAAAAAATCTGATTTAATAGTATGGCCTTCCACAAGTACAAACTTTGATATTATATTTTCTATTAAAATTACTTGTTATGTTTATTTTCACAACACAATATTCCCAATAGACTTCTTAATTTCCAGAATAGGACTTCTAATTATGAAAGTATCCCCAAATTTATGTATGGCATATCCAAGACATAGAATATTATCATTTTTAAGGATCTATTATCTATCAATCATCCATCAGTACTACGCCCTTATTCCTCATTTACAATTTCTACTTCAACTAAATTTACATTCTACATATACAACTCCAGTTCAAAATTAACATAGATAGTTTACATTCCCACATTTTCTATTCCAATTTAGAACATGACCAATTGTCTCAGCAACTAAAACAGTATTGCTGAAAATGACATCGCCGTGCATTCCTAGGAATTCACTCGGTCCATATAAAACGAAAGTGGCAGACTTTATTTGCAGCCATTTTGCAAACTCATAGTTATTGGACATCACTAATTTCTTCTCCTGTAATGTTTATGGTATTGAGCGCTATGTCATACATGTCTTGAACTCTTGATCACATCAACACAAACTAGAATATAGTTTCCATTTCAGTTCTAACATCAACATATTTTCCCAACATTCTCAGTCCATAAATGAAGATACCTAGAAAAGTCCAGCACTATGTATGTTGTTTCATGTCTTAGTCTTTATAGAAAACTCTTTCCTAAAGAGCGATTTTGTGACTTATTTACAGAATATAATTCGTGCAACCTTTAATTATCCTTTTTGTTCTTATGAAAAGGTATTTAAGAACTCAAGGAAGTGGGGAACAATTATTTTTGCCGTCTTGAGTTTACAAAATTGAAAATTTCCTGTTACAGATGTATGAGCTCGGGTGCTTTCTTGGTCCTCCACAGATACTTCGGAGTTCAAAGGCACAAGAAGAGGGACATCTTTTGCTGCCCAAGAAGCACTACCAAAAATATGGAGAATCAAACTTATTCATGGCATTCTGACATGTAGAAATGATGGCATTGAAGTAGCATTGTCCATGAAGATTAGCGGCAATGAGAAAAATTTCCATCATAAAGGAGCTATATTTAAATAGAATAAGAACTGGAAAATAATGGTTTGCATCATCCACTACTTGTGTTCAATTTTCACTGGTGAAAAATCAGCTTCTTTCCCAGTACAATGGTCGAGTATGATAAGGTACATAAACACACGGTAGAATTATACAAGTACGGCATTCTTTCCACTCATGTGTTTTCTTTACTTTATGACCTGTTTGAGACAACACTACTTCCCCCACAACAATAACTGGACCAAGAATTATACTAATAGAAAGGGAACAGTATTCTCTAAAATTGTCACGACTAAAACCTTTTTTTGTGCTTCCTCCATAACAATAAATGGACCAAGGATTAAATTGATACAAAAGGAACAACATTCTGTAAATTGCCATGACTTGCAGTTTTCTTTGTGTTGGGGGGAGTTTGTAAACCTCCAATTGGAGTTTTCAAGAATGCAATTATCAATGTAGTGATTATATCATGTCCTTCAAAGTACCGTAATTCAAAATTAAATTGTAACAAATTTCATATGAAACATGTCAACATCAACTATACCATAGGAAGAGCAGATAAAAATTATCACAACATAATCAGCCATATGCTTATAAACATTATGTATTAAAGTATACTTAGACAGATATCTTTGACAAGATTCTAGAGAAATCTTTTACCATTAACAGTTAGTAGCTTACTAACTTTGTGCCTTTAGTTTGGAATTTTCAACAATGCAATTATCGTTGTGTAGTTTGTGTCTCAACTATTATTCATAAATAGTGCAAGGTAATAATTGTATAATATCCTTCACCATAGTTCTAAATTCATATTGCAACGTTCATATATAACATGTCAAAATTATCTATACAACTATACCATGTGCCTAGATGATGGAAATTACCACAATATACATGTTCCATCAGTCATATTTTTTTGAGAATTTAATATATATTTTCGATGTATGTGGGATTCAAACTCCTGACCTTCTCTGTACAGCTACAAGGAAGCTTTACCACTTGGTCAAGTGCTTGTGGATGGGACAATGTTAAATTGAAAATTCGTGAGAAATCATCTACTACTATAATCCATTAGTAGCTTTTGAAACCTCATAGACTTCAAACTTGATGCTAAGAATATTTTGAAACACACTGGTCTGAATTGTCAAGAAGAAATAGTAAATTCATTATTTTCATAATGTTGAAGTCCTTTATAAAGGATAAATAAGTGTGCTTCATGAGGGAAAAAACCACAGAAATAGGTATACAATGTTTCTTAAGTATATTTAAGCTTACCATGCACATATGCTGCTAGGCTGTCTAATGTATAGTAGGAAACAAAATGTGGGTTCAGGAGCTACTCAAGGATTGTATTACTAGATAAATTTCTCTGCATCAGACACTATGTCGGCAACATATTAGTGTAGATGGATCATTAGACCATACAATACAATTGTACAATTCCTTGTAAACTACAGAATTGAGGCTTTATGATTGCAAAGCAGAGATGGATAGTGTATCAGCCAAAACAAACCAATTAATATAAAAAAATGCCTATACACACACTGAGGCAACAAAGAAGGGTAGTCTAAATCTTTAACTAAATTAAAAAGAATGCAAACATTGGAGTTACTCTTGATCCAAAAAAGATGCAAACAGGAAAATTATATAATGAAAGCTACCTCAGTCTTTCTCTGTGCTCTGGCTTCACCTTCTGCCTCAATACCATCCAATTTCAACAATTGTACCATAAGCAGTTCAGTCAACACAATAAACTCTTTCTCAGCAACCTTGGTCCCCTTATAAACTGCTGACTCAAGTGCAGAAACCTGGATGTTCGAAAAAATTAGTAGGCAATACCAGACTCAAGATGTAATATATCTAATGTGAAAAATAAAAGAGAAGAAGCAAAACCTACCTTTCCACCAAGTTTGCTCACCTCTTCCCTCACACTAGCAACAGCTTCACATGCCTTAGAGATTCCTTGATTCCTATTCATCTCCTCAAGTTTCCGTTCCCTACTGGCAGGGTCCTCCAGGAGAACCACTTTTGACATGTCCTTAACACCCACCATGTGAAGATGTTCCTCATTTTCTTTCTCTTTCCCTCTGAACAAAAGCCGCTGTTCATGAGGCTCCAAACCAGTCACATGAACTAGTGCTGTCTTCAATTCCCCTTGACATGCAAAAGAAACAAACTTAGTTTCTTAGTAAGCTTCACCCATAATTTGGTCAAGTAAATGCAAGAAAAGGCAAAAAGTAGAAGATCAGTTCCTCTTACATTCTTTTTAACCCAGAGAAGAAACCTCAGAACATGTAGCTGTTAAATCAAGAAAGTCTAAATAGACCCCAAGAATACAGATGAAGCATATCTCAAAAGAAGAGAACGTTAAAGACGCATGAAGCAAGTAGCAAATCTGAATTATCATGGTCACTTTTTCCTGAAAATTGGCAAAATTGCAAATGCGAAACCACGTGAAAGAAACCTCAGATTGCTAAAAGTGTATCAAAATGCACCAGACAAACAGTTCGGATATCGATCTATAATTGCTATGGGAAGGAAACGAGAACTGGAAACAAATAGAACAGAAAATTCTTACATTAACATGGAATTTCCAATAGCATCCAATGCAGCACAAGAACAAAACCATCATCCATAAACACAAACCCACGAAAACATATACTTTAAAATAAAAGAGAACTGCTAAGCAACACGTATAGATGACAAAACATTACAATAGACAAACTGAATTGGGTATTGACAGCAAATGCAAAAACAAGAAGAACTGGGTACTGGCAATCACCGAAAGTAGACTTCGCAGGCACAGCAACTTCGTGCTGGGAATTCCCATGACAGACCTTGACCTTGATCAGAGGCCCAAAAGGAGTGAACCCATCTTCCCTCTTCTGAACAAGCATCCCTCCAGGCCTGAGCTCCCACTCGACCACCTCACTGCTCCCGCTCTCCCTTCCCCCTCTACCAAAATCCGACCTTCTCATCCTGAAAAAAAGGAAACCCAACGCAATCAAGAGGAAGATGTTGGTGGTGGTAGTAATGGAACAAGTTTGCTAGATTTGATATGATGCGATAACCAGAAGTGGTTGAGGAAGAGAAGGCCGAACACCGACGGAAAAAATGAAAACTTAATTGCTGCTTGATTTTAATAGTACTTGATGTTGCAGTTGGGGATGGAGGTCAATGGGTGGAAGAGGTCCAAGGGACACGTGAAAGTAGCGGACTAGAGGCAACTGGTAAGGATGAGAAATTGAGGATTGGGATGAAGCATATTATCAAAACAAAAAAAGAAAAGAAAAAGGGAAAGATTGTGATGAAGCCCCTAAGCCTGCACAAAGATTGTGAAACAAAGTAAATTTATGGTTTTGAGGGGTCTTGACTTTCAATAATCCACAGTTGATAGTCAACTCTAGCAGCGGTGGAATGAAGATTGTTTTGGAAGGTTTCGCAGAAGCAAGAGTATCAGTAGAGTTTAAGTTTTTAGGTCTGAATATAGAAACTAATTTTTAAGTAGAATTTGTTATACAATTATTTCTAGGAATATAAAGAAATTATTATTTTAAAATTTATCAGTAGAGTTCCATGGGAAGAGCCACAACATAATGGTTTACTTTTTCCACCTCGACCACAAGTGTCTGGGACCTCGACAATGATGACGAAGATCCACTAATTAGACCATTGTATCAATGGAACCATCAATTAAACTTAATGTTATACACACAATAATTTTAGTATTTATGTATGGAGCACTAACAAGTTGTGATGGATGTGGCGTCTAAATTCAAGAAGTATATCAACCTAATTTTAGAATTTAATCATATTAAGTCTTAGTTACTTGAGTATGTTCTGCCGTATATTCTTATCCAATTTACATCAAGTCACTTCCTATTCTACACCAAGTAAAATATTCAAGCACCAAAGACATCACCACATGATTCTTACATAACATACAAAGTAACTAGTTGTCTTTGTTTTATGTGTGAAATACTAAAAGTTGTGACGGGTCTCGATACCAGAGATGGTTTTAAAGTACAAAAACAGGCCATCGGTCATCAAACACATTACCATTACTCACATCACACGACACAGTAACTTTGTTATCATCCTAAAACCCTCGGAAAGACCTCACATCACACTTGTCACCTAGGACTTGGCACAAACACCTCAGAGACACAAAAGTTACACCCATTCAAACATCCATCCAATATCAACCATCAGCAGTACCCAACTTTACACATCAGCATCATTGATCCCGTCAACCAAATCTATCATTGTCGTCCTTTCCAACTGCCGCCACTGGTTTCACATACAGTAAGAGGAATGTGGTGGAAGAAGAGGATGACTCTGACTACCGTCAAGTTGCATGGAGCAGAGAGAGACCAGATGAGTAGAAGATAAAAAGGATGGCGCATTGGTGGGTGAAGTTGTGGGTGAGAGAGGTGAGTGAGCGATGTCGTGAATGAGAGAGAGGCGAGGGTGGGACGACATGGCCGGCGAGGGCGGCCAGCGAGTGTGCGGCGAGGTCGTGTATTTTTCTTATTTTTGCATAATAGTCCTTAAAGTTTTATAAATTAAGGATTGGACAAGTGCCCCACCTTGCCGCTGAACTCCCGGGTCGGGTCGGCCGGGCCGGTTGTAAATATGCATGGGCCCGGCACGGCCCATGGCCTACCTGCGGGCCGGCCCGGCCCATCGGG
>JAMKQA010057886.1:0-11995 GCA_024699735.1 Posidonia australis
TTCTTTAAAACCATATGCAAATTTCTCTTTGCAAAACATTCACAAAAACCTCCTTCCATTCATAAAAATCCTTTACAAAACACATGCATCATGCATCAATTCATACCTGGGGTCTTTAAACCCACACAAACTCTCATGGTCTTGCACCATGCATTCCACCCCTCACTGGGTCCACATTCATATACATGAGCCATAATTTCTATCTTTTCATAGAAAACATCATTAAGATTAGCATATTAGCATGCCTCACATTTCATGTAATTTCCATGCATTCTATACATTCATCATGTATTTAACCATAATTTATCATCATTTTATGCATTTATTTAAGCAGTTCAGAGCTCAAAATCGGCATACCGTTTTCCACTTCGGTATACCGAAATCCCCTGATTCGGCATATCGAAGGGAACATCGGTATACCGAAACCTCCTGATTCGGTACCGAAATTCTTCGGTATACCGAATCCCTGTTAGATTTATCAGACTTAGGGGAAACGGTCGACTGATTTCCTCCGGTCGTCCGAGGCCCAAAACGCGGATCACTGCCTGGGGGCAATTCGGTATGCCGAAACCAATTCGGCATACCGTTTTCTACTGTTGCAGAAAACTCCCCAGGCCACCCTCCTCCTTTTCTCCCCAAGTGGGAGTAAGGATCGGACCCATCAAACATACCACTAAAAATCTCAATAAAACACAGGGTGTAGACTTCCAAGTCTACTTCAAAACCCCCCAAACAAATCACAAATCCATTAAGCATGCTGTTCAAACGAAAATCAACAAGGCATGGAGCTCAAATACTGACACTGTAGCATGCTTCCTAAATCATCCACAAAAACCGCACAAAAGCCCATAAATCAGCATGATATCAACATAAACATGCTAAGCACCACATTCTCATCATTCCTACATATTTAGCATAATTTTTCATGCATTCTCTCAGATTTTGCCTTAATTTGGCATACTCTGCAAACTAAGAAGGAGAGGAGATGGGAATGTGTACTAGGCTCCGGTGAGCTCCCCGCGTGCCCTACGCACTCCGGTGAGGCTTGGTGCAAGCTCTCCTCAGCTCACACGACCTCCACTGGCCGCGCCCTTCCTCAACCTCCTCACTGCCACTCGCCCTCCTACTGGTTCTCCCCCGCTTGCAGCTCCTGGCTTCCAATCACAGCCACCGCACCTCCTCCTCTTAAGGCACTCCAGCGCGCCTGCCATCCCGGAATCCTGTCGGCGCTCACAGCTACACCAGCACAGGACAGAGGGGACGGGATGAGCAACTATCTCCCCCCCGCTAGGTCTCACGGGATCCGGGAAGAGGACGTAGCGGGTCACGGGTTGCCGTTGGCTCCCCTTTGACCGGGTCCAAGCCCACGTGGCACACATGGGTCCCAAGGCACAAACAGGCCCACAAGCCAAAAACTCACCACAAGGGAGAAACCAAGGGCACAAAACGCAGGAAAGAACCACAACCAACCAACTCAAATTGAATTAACCATTAATAAACCATATACAAAAATTACAAGAAATCCATGGTTTATATAAAATGGAAAATTCCAAGCACAGATGTTACAGTGTGTTTCCATGGGGTGTGCCTGTCTTGTTCGTCCGCAAGAAGGATGGTTCGCTCAACTGTGTATAGATTATCGGATGTTGAACCAGATCACGGTGTAGAACATGTATCCCTTGCCCTACATTGATGACCTGTTCGACTAGTGCAGTCTGCATCAGTGTTCTCAAAGATTGATCTGAGGTCAGGGTATCACCAGTTGAGGATACGAGACTCAGACATTCAGAAGACTGCTTTCCAGACGCGGTACAGGCATTACGAGTTCACGGTCATGCCTTTCGGCTTGACTAATGCACTGGCTGCGTTTATGGATCTGATGAACAGGATTTTTAGCCCGTTTCTGGACCAGTTCCTTGTGGTTTTTGTTGATGACGTGTTGGTCTACTCCTTAGATGTTGAGACTCACGCCTTACACCTGAGGGCGAGTTTGGATACTCTGAGGCGTCATCAACTGTACACCAAATTCTCCAAGTGTGAATTCTTACTGAGCGAAGTCATGTTCCTTGGCCATTTGATTTCTGGAGAAGGCATCAGAGTGGATCCTGCCAAGGTTGAGGCGGTGAGCAGTTGGGAGTGACCCAGGACTGTGATGGAGATCAGAAGTTTCTTGGGTCTGGTGGGCTATTATAGGAGGTTTATTAGGGATTTCTCCTCCATAGCCGTGCCTTTGATAGAGTTGACCAGGAAGGGTGTTCCTTTTTGCTGGGACCAGAATTGTGAGGCGAGTTTCGAAGAGTTGAAGTCTCGTTTGCTTTATGCCCTTGTGTTGACTTTGTCTTCTAAAAGTGGTGGCTTCACTGTGTATAGTGATGCCAGTGGTGTTGGGTTAAGGTGTGTTTTGATGCAGCATGGCAATGTCATCGCATCTGCTTCGCGCCAGCTGAAGGATCATGAGAAGAACTACCCGACCCACAATTTGGACATGGCTGCTGTAGTGTTCGCTCTCAAGTTCTGTGACACTATCTCTATCAGGAGTAGTTTGAGGTCTTCACCGATCATCATAGCTTGAAGTATATCTTCACACGAAGCGACCTCAACATGAGGCAGCGCCATTGGATGGAGTATTTGAAGGACTATGATTTCAGCCTGTCCTACCATCCCGGCAAGGCCAACGTGGTTGCTGATGCCCTGAGTCGGCGTAAGCACATGATGGCGAGCCTGATGGTCAAGGAGTGGACCATGTTGGAGGATCTGGTGAGCTACAGGCCGAAGCAGCAAGCTCAAGGAACGGTTGGTGCCTAGGTGGCCAACTTGTCTGTTCGCCCTCAAGTTGTTAGAGTTTATTGTCGCCTATCAGCAACTGGATTCATTCATTCAGGCTATGTTTGAGAAGTTGGAGGCTGGTGGAGAGCTTCATTTCTCTGTTGGGGCATATGGAGAGCTGAGGTATGATATGCATCTGTATGTGCCCCAGCATGAGGAAGCTAGGCAGAGGTTGTTGGATGAAGCACATCGGTCTAGGTACACTATTCACTCTAGGAGTACAAAGATGTACGGAGACCTGAAGTAGAATTTTTGGTGACCTGGCATGGAGAGAGATGTTGCTGACCATGTGGCGAGGTGTACTACCTGCCAGTTGGTCAAGGCAGAGCACCAGAGACCTAGAGGGACCTTGCAGCCGTTGGATATTCCTATGTGGAAGTGGGAGCACATCTCGATGGACTTCATGACTGGTTTGTCGCGGACTCAGAGAAAAAATGACACCATGTGGGTGATCGTGGATCGACTGACCAAGTCTGCTCACTTCCTAGCCATTCGGGTGAAGCTTCCGATGCATCGCTTGGCAGAGTTGTATGCCTCCGAGCTGGTTAGGCTGCATGGTGTTCCCATGTCCATCGTGTCGGACATAGACATGAGGTTCACCTCAAGGTTTTGGAGGACTCTGCAGGAGGCCATTGGCATTGTGCTTAACTATAGCACAACATTTCATCCTCAGTCGGATGGTCAAACAGAGAGGACTATCCAGACAGTGGAGGATATGCTTAGAGCATGTGCCTTAGACTTTCAAGGGAGTTGGTAGGACCATTTGCCGCTGATTGAGTTCGCCTACAACAGTAGTTATCACTCGAGCATCAGGATGACGTCGTACGAAGCTTTGTACGGTAGGCTATGTAGATCGTTGATTTGCTGGAGCAAAGTGGGCGAGCATCAGTTGATTGGTCCTAAGCTTGTGCAGTTGTATGCAGACAAGGTGGATCTGATCCGGAGTAGGCTATTGGCTGCACAGAGTTGGCAGAAGAGCTATGCCGATAGGAGGCAGAGACCGTTGGAGTTTCTGGTGAGAGACTATGTGTTCCTAAAGGTGTCACCAACCAAGGGTATTGTGCGGTTAGGGAAGTGTGGCAAGCTGAGTCCTCGCTATATTGGCCCGTACCAGATCACCTAGAGGATTGGTGAGGTTGCTTATCGGTTGGATCTACCACCAGAGATGTCGTCCGTGCACGACGTATTCCATGTCTCCATGTTGAGGAAGTGCCTAGCTGACGTTTCTCATGTGATCCCAGTTTAGCCAGAAAAGCTCCAGGAAGATCTGCCCTTTATGAAGGATGCCGTCGAGATTGTTGACTGCAAGGAGCAGATGCTGTGGAACAAAGTGATTCCACTGGTTTTGGTGCGGTGGCGGCATCATGGAGGGAAGGAGGCCACGTGGGAACATGAGGAAGCCATCCTTGCCCAGTACCTGTATCTTTTCGTCTAGTGATTTCAAGGGCGAAATCTTCTTTTAAGGGGGTTAGGATGTAACACCCGTAAAATTCATTTTTGTAATTATTTACATTTTATGAATTTTATTCCTAGACAGGTGTTACTGTTCCGAGGTCAGTTGTGTGATTTTGTGCTTTTGAGCTTGGGCCTCGTGGGCCGACCTCTTTTTGCATGTCCCTGTGCCTAGTTGGCACTGTGCGTGTGGGGCCCAGGTGTGGGGTCCTCACCGTGGGTTGGTTGCTGTGGCTGGTGGTTGGGCGGAGTGGTCGATGTGCTCATGCGGTGTGCCGGTGGCTGAGACGTGCAGGTGAGCATGCTCCTAGTTACTGCGTGCGCAGGCTTTATAAGCCTCACTGCACTCCTCCGCCGCTCGTCGCCATCTTCTCCTTCTTTCTTCTTCTTTCCTCTTCCTTCGCAAGCATGCACCTCTTCTTCTCCACCTCCTTTCCCTTCGCCTTCCTCCTCCTTCTCTGCCCCCTTCTCCTTTCCCCCATCCTCCCCTGCCTCCTCTGTTTTCTTCATTTGCATGTCAACAGAGAGAGAGAAGGAGAGAAGTGGAGGACTGTAGTGGCTCGGGTGGTGCGTGGAGCTTGGGTGGAGTGTCCCTTCGGTCGTGGTGCGGCCGTGGTTGTGAAGGGGTCATCGAAGTTTGCCAGAGTCGACTGGAGATTGTCGGAGGTCGTTTCAGGTACGTATCCCCAATTTAATATGTAGAAATCATGTCAAATGGTAGAAATGCCTAAGATGCATGTAATCTAGGCTAAATTTAATGTTTTAGAATTTTTGAGAGTTTATTGTGGCATTTTAGGATATTTATGGTGGTTGATGTGTTTTGGGTCATTTTGACCCTTTTGCCGTTTTGATTTTATATCTTGATGCATGGTGAATGGATTTTAGTTTTGTTTATTGGGATTTGGAGTAGACTCGAGGGTCTATATCTTATGTTTTATACAAGATTTTTGGTGCTTGTTTAGAAGGTTCGATTGCAGGTCCCAGTTGAGGCGATTTCGGACCGTAGGGTTTGGGCCGTTTTCTGTTTTTCGCAGAATTAGGCATACCAAACCATTTTGGTATGCCATTTTTCTGTCAGATTAGTTCCTCTAGTCGAAATTCGGTCCTCCGATTTTGGATGGTTGCCCGAATCAGGAGATTTCGGTCGATCGAACCATTTTTTGGTATACCAAATTTGGCTTGAGTGTTGATAGTTTACCTGATTCGGTCGATCGATCCAGATCGGTCTACCGAACCAAGGATTTTCGACATATCGGACCTGTTTTTTGACATGATGAATCTGGGCCAAAACGAGTTTATAAAATACATTTTTCGAGGACTTTCTGGATTGCTGTGTTTTGTCCCATTGAGAAGGATTGTGGGTCGTCAGTGGTGGTCTCCTAGAACCCCTAATGCGCCGTTTTGCCGAGGTTTTAGAAGAATTTTTAAAGATATGAAAATGATTTTGTAAATGGATTTCAAAGAAATAGTTGGCCTATTTTGGAAAATGTTTTTCCTGGTTTTCTGTGTGTGGACTAAGATAGTGTGGGACCGTGTCGTTGGGACCAGGGAATGTAATGACATTCTTGGGTGGTTGGGCGCGACTCCCTGGTTGTGGTCAGGGGCTGAGATACCTGAGGTTGAGGGGCGTCGGGTCCTAGAGGTATGAGACTCCTTGATTATCGTCTCAAGGCTAGGATTGTGGTCCATGGGTTGAGGTGTCTTGTAGCATGACGGGGAGGTGTGATACTCCTGCTGTCACTGTGAACATTGAGACTTGGGTGTTGTCGGGTGTGGAGGTATGACACTCCCTCCTGAGCACCGTGAGGAGGCGGACCTTGTGGTGGTGTGACCATGCCGGTGGAACCCTGCACGGCTCTCCTACGGTGCGTGGAAGCACATGAGGAGTCCCGATATGGTCACGGCGAAGATGGTGAATCCGGAGAAGAAGACTAGGCTCAGAAATACCAAGGAAAGATAAGAAAGGATAAGGAAAGGAGTCGCCACCTAGTCTTTTAATGGAAAGATGAGGAAAACCAAACACAAAGGAAAAATCCAAAAGAAACCAAGGCAAAGAAAACATAAGCATGCTCCGTGCCTAATGGATGTAGTGCACAAATCAATGCGGGCCAGAGAAAGGGTAAGGATTCTTGTTACGCATAGGGAAGGGGTTAGGCACCCCCATGCACCCGAGGAATTAGATCTTTTTAGGTTTATTACTAATGGTCTATTGTGTGTATGCTTGCCTATTCTGAGCGCACATGCTAAATATGATTGGAAAACATGCCAAATCATAAAAATGAAGAAGAAAAAAGAAAAAAAATGATAATCCAAGGGACAATGTAGGCATTGAAAATGCTGCTTTACTGTACGCCCTTGGGCGATGAAGAAAATCGTGAAAATCGAGAATACTCGGAAAATGTCACACAAATCAGCGGAAACTCGAAGAAATCCGAGAAAATCAAATTGGAGAAAATAATCCTCATTTGGGTCAATGTCGGCATTGTCAAGCCTATTAATGTACGCTCTCGGGCGATGGAAAGTCAAATCAAATCAAAATCGTAAAAGTTGGAAGAAATCCGAGAAACAATGTGAAAATTGAGTTTGAAACAAGTCAAAAGTATGTGCATAATGCAAGAAAGAAGACATGAAAAGATATGCATGAAATGGGAAACAAATTGTACAAAATGCATGTGTGAGTGAAAAAGGTAAATTCCAGGGGTTTTGGTGCAAAATTCCCAAATTTTGAATGAATGCTGAAATTTTGAGGCTAAATTAGCAAAAATACATAGGGTTCAACATGCAATTTGGGGTCAAATGTGCAAAACTATGCATTTTTGGTCAAAATATGGATTCCTAGGGTTCAACATGCAATTTTGCCAGTAAAACATGTATTTAATGCAATTGTGAAGAAATTCAGGGTTAAATGTGCAAGAACATGGTCTTAAGTTTGAAATCCAGGAAGTTCAGGGACTACTGTGCAATTTCTCCATAGAAAATATACGTTCTGTGTGAAATCAGTGAAATTTAGGGGCTAAAATGCAATTTTTGAACACATCTGAGCAAATATTTGAATATCCAGGGTTTAATATGCAATTATGTCAGAAAAATATGAGTTCAGAATAGTTTTAGTGAAGTTCAGGGTTTTTTATGCAAAATTCTGGACTTAAAGATGAATTTAAAGGAAGTCAAGGGTTTTTATCAAACTTTAAAGCCTAGAAAACATTAACAAGAAAACTCAAGGGTCACATTGCAATATTTCAGAACAAATATTATTAAAAGATTTAAAATCTATTGCAGGGACCTAAATGTAAGAGAAATGGACCTCTGTGCAAGAAAAGGAAAAAAAAAAGAAGTTTTTATTAAAAGAAGCTTAAAAAGGATCCGACGGTCGCCAGTGACCGCATCTCACCGGCAACTGGAGCTCGATCCCAGCCCCTCTCGAGGCCTGATTTGGTGTCCAATCAACCGATGAGCAAGAGGAGAGGAAGGGAAGACGATCTAACCATTTGGATCCGAGATTTACCGGTCGGAACTAGCCTCCCACCTCCCTTACCGTCAACACAACTCCGGCGACAGCGTCGTGGAAGAAGGGGACCCTGGAGGCATTGGAATGGTGGCTTGAAGCCCTTAGAGGCTTGAGAGTGATGAAAGGAGGATTTTCTTTCATCCGGAGGCACGAACGGCGCTGCTCCCTCACCCTCTGATCCGGCTTGCCGTCGTCTTTGTCATCTACAGCGAGATCGACTGCACTGGTTGCTTGGGACTTGAGATGAGATCTTAGCTACTCTGGAGCATCGGGGAAGTGCTGTGGAAGGTTTCCTAGGAGTCAGTGGGTCGTTGCGAAGCGTGGAGCGTCAGATTGTGTTTACTGCAACCTTTCTTCTCTAGCGACGTAGAGTGCGACTCCGACGAGGAACTTTTGGCGACCTCCAAAGAGCTTGAAGTGATGTCCAAATGGATAGGGAAGCAAGGGACAACTAAACCTAACAGAATGGAACACACCAGGGTACAAATCGTTCACTGGATTCGTGTCTTCACCTACATCGTCGGAAAACAGGTTCGACAACCCTAAAAGACCGAATTCCAGCTAGGGCAGCCACCTGGCATTGTTGGAATCGGTTGGGGAAGAAGGAGGAGGACCTAGGGAGCCAAAATTGAAGGCAATTGAGGTCTGAGGGGTGCTTACCTGAGCAGGTAGTGGGTTTGGCCGATGGAGCTCGCCGGAGCTCGCCAGAGATGGCCTGAAATTGGGAATTTTCTCCTCCTCAAGCTTCCTCTTTGCTCCCGAACCTCTTTGGTTGCTTTGGTTGTGAAAAATAGCTTGGTGGCTCTCCTCGGGATTTTTTCAAGTTTTTTTCTCCCTTTTTTTCTTGCAAATGGGGAGGGGGGTATTTATAGGTTTGCAAATGGCTAGGGTTGTTAGAGTAGTTGGTTATAGTTTGTTGGAGGTTGTTGGAGGTTGTTACAAGTTGTTATAAGTTGTTGTGATGAAATGGGAAATGGTTAAGTTTGTTTACGTGGTTAGAGGTTGTTATAGGTTGTTATGGTGAAGGTGAGAATTGGTTAAGTTTGTTTAGGTGGTTAGAGGTTGTTATAGGTTGTTATGGTGAAGGTGAGAATTGGTTATAAGTTGTTAGGGTTTTACATTAGGGTTTAGGGTTTGACCTAGGGTTTTAATTAGGGTTTAGGGTTTGACCTAGGTTTTAATTAGGGTTTTGATTAGTTTTGGATTTTAGATTTGATTTAGGTTTTGATCTAGGATTTAAGGTTTAGTTTAGGGTTTGAAATTAAGGTTTAGGGTTTGACCTAGGGTTTTAATTAGGGTTTTGATTAGTTTTGGATTTTGGATTTGATTTAGGTTCTGATCTAGGGTTTAGGGTTTAGTTTAGGATTTTGGATTTGATGTAGGTTGGATTTTAGGATTTTGAGTTAACTTTAGGGTTTTGAACTAGTTTTAGGGTTTAGTGTTGGGGTTTAGGTCTAGGGTTAGGGTTTTGAGTTTGATTTTAGTTGGTTTTAGGGTTTAAGGTCCTATTGCAAGCATATGGGGTGTCTACAGGTGGCCAATGCGGGTGGGACACGTGCCCTGTAGCTGGTAGCATCCTAAAAGACAGGACAACTTTCTCAGGAAGGGATTGACTTTTGAGGGTTCTCTAGAGAGGGAGAATCATAGGATGGTGAACGCTCTTACACTGGGTGGTCGTCACCGTGACAGTGCAGAACGCTGTGGTTGCTCCTTAGCGGACTGCGTGTAGCTAGAGTTAGGTTGCCTGGCGCCGGACTTCCCGACTCACTGTGTGTGGTTTTGGCCATTGAGGGCCTTTGCTTGTGGCTTTAGGCTAGTAGAGCCTTAATTGTGGTTTTGGCCAGTGTGGGCCTGGTTTGTGAGGTTTTGAGAAAATAGTTTGCGAAATGAATTTAAAAGAAAAATTAATTATAGTTTTGTTTTCTGTGGTTTTCCTTGAGATGCGTACTGGATGACTTTTGTCACTCATACATTTTTCCTCGTGTTTTTGGTTTACAGGTGCAGGCAGCAGAGGTTTAGCGTAGTACATATAGTCTAGAGTCTCCTAGTCGCACACACAGGTTCCTGGTAGTTAGATATTTATTGTTGGACTTTAATGTTTTCGTAATTTAAATTATTTTAAATTATTATGGAAAAGGAAGAACGTGACACTAAATCTCTTCTTCCTTCCATTATCTCACGCTAATCTAGACTATAAAGGTGTGTGTCATGTTGCTCTTGCACAAGAAGGCCACTGCTGACTTGGAGATGTTCTTCTGATCAAATATCGATCAGTGCAATTACCCCTTTTATTTCTCCTATTGTAGTTTCTGATTCTGGTAAGACTCCTACAGGTTTTGCTTGGCACAGATTCACACACATGTAATGCTGGCACCTTCAGTCAATTTGCTACTGGAATTGGCAACACTGATGCTGGTTTTGTGATAGACACTGGAAAGCCTCTGCTCAAGGTCCATGAATCTTCATTTTTATGATTTTATTGTCCTTTCTTGGTTCCAAGAAGAACATGTTATCTTGAGATTTTTTTTAGCTATGGAAAGTTTACAGTGAAAATACTCTTTTGATCTGCTCTCTTTATTATTTGATGTGCGTGAGAGACACTTGGTGAGAGTCTTTGCTAAGGAAATCTTTGTCACCTTATGGGGGCTGCGTAGTGTATTAAGCTGTCAAACAATACATGCTCCACAAGGAGGCTTATGTTTCCCTTATATTAGATTACTGATACTATTACTTTATAGCACTTACTCTGTTTGTTCATTACATTTTGACATCAGTAAAATTAACGAATTTTATACCAATAAAAAAGGAATTATGGGAACAACAAAAACGATTAAAATACAAATTGATGAAAAGTAATCCTCTATATGGTGAACAACCTAACAAGAAAATTCCATAGAGGCATATATGGTTTCTTTAATTTCTAATCCTAGATTTTTGTTTCAATATTAATGATTAGTGCATTTGGCAATAATGCATTCGTTTCCTTTTTGTATTTTGTTGTCAGCATAATATTGAGGGTGGTGTTTGATCTGATACATCAATTGAATATATTCTCTGTATGCTCTGCTTTTGCAACATGCGTCATTCTTGGAGTAATTGCATGTCATTAAATTTTTGTGTTTTTTCCTTTGCTTCATCTTCCATTAATCCTATTTGTGCTTTCTGAAGTTCACTTTTGTAGCTACAAATATTGTCAACCATGAAATTTGTCTTGGATGGTGAAATGCTGAATTATTTGCTTGCCAAGGATTTGATTTTACTAGTATGCTTTGTTGTTTTGTGATTAATTACACTGTAGTATTTGTTTTTAGCTCACTCTTTGCATTTCCTTCCCTCCTTCAATCACCATTTGTTTGTTCTAATACCTCTACTTTCCATATAATTGGTGAAATATCCATGCCAGGTGCAACATATAGATCCATGGAATTTGTTGGTTCTATAGTTGAAAGTTTAACTATGAGTATTTTTTATTTTTTATAAGTATATAAGAAAAATTGATTGGACTTGTCTTGAATTTTTTTTTTTTTAATTTAAGATGGAAGAGAGAATGACATTGTGCAACAAGGTCATTGAAGTTGGAGGCAAGAATGGTGTTGTTCTTGTTGATAGAACTACGTTCAAATATCTTGAGGTACAGGGACTTTCAAAAACTGTTTCTTATTACAAATAATGTAGTTGGTAGAGGAAGGGTCCTCCAGGAGCAATTGGAAAAACTGGTTGCAATTCTGCAACCCTTGTCCTTAAGTGAAGAGGAGGATAGGTGCCTCTGGCTACCTCCTTCTCTTAAGCCTTTCTCAGTTAAAGTAGCATACAGTATTTTAAATGATGGGGGAGTTCGCAATAGGTTCTTCAAGTGTATTTGGACTGCTGCCACTCCTTTGAAAGTTAAGTTGTTTGCTTGGCTTGTCATTAAGAATAAAAATTTGACTAAAGCAAACCTACAAAAAAGATCTTGGCATGGGTCACCATTATGTAATTTTTGACATGTCAGTATTGAGCATAATAATCACTTGTTCCTTAATTGCTCATTTGCCAGGAAAGTGTGGGATTTTTTCCTTGCTTCACCTTTATTCCCTGGACATTTAACTGTGACAGATATTTTTCTTTCTGCCCCAAATCTTAAATGCTATTTGCCATATTCTGGGTGGATTATGTTGGTTCAAGTCATCCTCTGGCTGATTTGGAAAGAAAGAAACCATAGGATTTTCA
>JAMKQA010057892.1:0-10302 GCA_024699735.1 Posidonia australis
CCCCCCCCCCCCCCCCCCCCCCCCCCCCCCCCCCCCCCCCCCCGTGTGTGTCGGGCTGCAATGGAGGATTTTAATAGTTTCATCAATAAGGCTGCACTCCTTGAGATGCCCACGATTGGTGAAACCTTCACCTGGTGTAATCAACAACCTGCAAATCCCATCTCTTGCCGTTTGGACTGCTCTCTAATATCCATGGAGTTCCTGGAGAACTTCGTTGACTGCTCTACCTATGCTGGATTACGACACCTGAGCGACCATTCACCGCTCCTGATCTCCCTTCGATGTGAGACTGGGAAGGCGCGTAACTTCTTTAAGTTCTATAACCACTGGGCAAGCCATCCAGACTTCCTTGCGGTCGTTGCAGATTCTTGGAGATTCCAATGTGGTGGGAGTCCCACCTACCGGTTT
Source organism: Posidonia australis (assembly GCA_024699735.1). Classification (NCBI taxonomy): domain Eukaryota; kingdom Viridiplantae; phylum Streptophyta; class Magnoliopsida; order Alismatales; family Posidoniaceae; genus Posidonia; species Posidonia australis. The sequence goes on from JAMKQA010057892.1 coordinate 409, forward strand.
GCCTGGAAGATCGATAACCTTCGGCGTTGCTTGCGTAGCTGGGCTCTCCAAACTTTCAGAAACATTCTGGAGAGAATTTCCTCTTGCGAGGCCTCTCTTACTGTGATTCAAAAGCAGCTTAGCGTCGATCGGTGCTCTTCTGCTCTCCTTCAGGCGGAGCGCAACTACCGCGACTAGCTAAAGGACCTATACTAGAGGGAGGGTGTGCGGGCTTGGCAGCTCTGCAGGATTCGATGGCTACAGGAGGGGGATGCCAACACAGCCTTCTTCCACGCCTCTACCAGAGCTTGTCGGGCGTGCAACTTGGTCCGCAGCGTCTCCACTGATGGGGGCACGGTTGGGGACAACACGCTCAACGGTTCCACTCCATTCTCAACACTCACCACGACAGGCGCCTAATCCCCCCATCACTCTCGAGCAGAGTGATCTCTGATGGGGAATGTAATGCCATCTGCTCCATAGCGTCACGGGCTGAACTCCAGGCGACCATCTGCAGTCTAAATCCCAAAGGAGCTCTGGGTGAGGATGGGTTCAACGACCACTTATATCGCCAGGCTTGGCCTATCATCTCTGACAACCTTCTTGACGCGGTTAACAACTTTCTTTGGACCAGCAAGCTACTGAAGTCGATTAATCGGACCATGCTCTGCATCATCCCCAAAGCTGCGGTCCCTAAATCACTAGATGACTATTGGTCCATCGCTCTCTGCAATGTCTTCTACAAGATCATCTCGAAGACTCTTGCGAATAGGCTGAAGTTGTTGCTTCCTAGGCTTATCGAGCACAATCAGGTGGCCTTTATCGGAGGCAGACGAATCAGTGACGCCATCCTCCTTGCACACAAACTCTACCACAGCTTGCACACATCGCGGTGGAAGGGGTTCATGTGTGTCAAGATAGACCTTCGGAAAGCATTTGATACGATCTAGAGGCCTTTCATCTGTGATGCTCTACGCCACTTTGGATTCCCAGACAAGTGGATTCACTGGGTCGCAGAATGTATGAACTACCATTTCGCCACTCTCATCAACGGCGAAAGGTCCAACTGGTCATCTACTGCCAATGGCCTTCGACAGGGAGACCCCCTGTCGCTGCTCCTTTTTGTGGTGGGTATGCAAATTATGACTGCGCTGTTCACACACACTACTGCTACAGGTGAGCTGGAGCCAATGAAGTTGGGGGACCTAGCCACCTCTCATGTTATTTTCGTAGACGACTTGATGGTTTTCTTGAGGGTCGACAAGCAGAGCGCCTGTGGGTTGAGAGTGGTCTTGGATACCTTCTCCTCAGTTTCTGGGATGAACCTGAATCGTCAGAAGAGTACCATACTCTTCGGAGGACCCGTTCCTCATCGTCGATGGATCTCCAACCACCTGAATATCCCCGAAGGCTCCTTCCTGGTGAGATACCTTGGCCTTCCACTAACCATCAAGAGGCTCTCTGTAGATGACTGTGCCCCGCTACTGCATGCCGTGGACAACTGGCTTCAATCGTGGAAGGCCAATCTGCTCTCGTATGTTGGCAGACTTGTCCTCATCTGATCGGTCCTCGCTGCCATACACATCTACTGGACCTCGGTGTTCACCCTTCCGGCGAGTGTTCATCGCGAGCTTAATAGAAGGTTGATGCGTTTTCTCTGGTTTGGTCATGATTCTTCTCGTTGCTCCTTCATCTCTTGGAAAGAGGTCTGTCTTCCAACGAAGGAAGGGGGGCTTGGCCTTCGCCGGTCGAGCGACTCCAACAACGCTGGCATCCTCAAATTACTCTGGGAAGTGGAGACCAAGCTTGAGGCCCTCTGGGTCAAATGGATGAGGAGGAAGTACCTCAAGGACCGATCCATCTGGAGTTCGAGACCCTCGAATTCTGCTTTCTGGGCGTGGCGTTGCATCTTCAAGCTTCGGGATGTCACGTGGCTGTTAATGCGCTATAGGATTGGGGAGGGCAAGAATATGTTCTTCTTCCTTGATCTGTGGATTGCCAGTCCTGATAGGAGCATCCATTTTGTAGTGTCTCAGCGTCTCAGAATGGAGTTGGACTGCGACATATCTTGCCCAGTTAGCCGCTTCATCAACGATGGTTGTTGGAGGCTTCCGCGACCCACCACGCTCGACATGCATGACATCTGGCCCTCTATTCTTGCTACACCTATTGAGGGGGGTCAGGATGTGATCAGCTGGGCACCCACTGGGAACCTGCTCTCCTTGAAATCTTCATGGAACACCATCAGGTCGGAAGCAGAGGGGTGCAGCTGGGCGTCTCTTATCTGGAACTCTACTGCAATCCCGCGGCATGGCTTCCATGCGTGGAGGGCAATCCATCGCGCGCTTCCAACCCACGATGCACTTAAGCGTAGAGGCATTACTTTTGTTTCTCGCTATATTCTGTGTGCGATGGCAGAGGAAACTTTGGACCATCTTTTTTGGCTCTGCCCGTACACTGCCCTCATCTAGGACCTTGCGGGTTTCAGAGCAGAGGCATCAGCGAACTCTCTCATTGCTGCAATCAACTACTCAACTCATGAAGAGGGCTATTGACTGAGGTCCGCCGCGGAGGCCTTGCGTGAAGCGTTCCAACACTAACTCGCAGACCACTCTTGGTTCTGTAGCTCTGTGTGCACGGCAAAGGATTGCAATGAGTCCTCTGTTACAGGGCGTTGCATGGCACTGTGCGGAGGATGATGTTGAGCCAGCAGGGGTTTCAGTGGACCTGTTCCTTTCTAATCTCACCTGTGACTTGTGGAAAACGCGGGCCAGGACGACTTTTCATCTTAACCTTGTTGGGCTGGGCCTGGCCGGGGGGTGGAGCTTGCTGTGCTCTGTTTTTTGCTCTTTTGTTGGGCTATGCTCTATGTTTCGTTTGTAAGGATAGGGCTGTGGGTACTTGGGGTATTTTTTTTGGGCTTGTGGGCCTTGCTCTTTGTTTTGGGGTGCATGTGGGCCCTTGATGAGCTACACGCTCCTAGTTGGGCCCTTTGGGTCCTAACCATTTTTGTATAGTTTCCTCTTTTTTTAATTTACGGGCCTCCCTTCTTACTTTCAAAAAAAAAAAACTAAGTTTCTCCTGCATGGACTTTAGAGCAGCCTCACAGGAAGAGATACATTTCGGGATGCGTCTGAATGTCCGATTAGCCCATTCCCAGAGGCGACGACTGAGGTTCTCCAGCTTCTTTATGAAACTGAAGGTGGGATTCCCGCAGCCACGAAATCTCTAGCAATCCGCTACCAACAAAAGGAAATCCGGATGGTGCGTCCAGTGGTTATAGAATCTGAAGTAGTTACGAGGCCTACCGGTCTCGCATGAAAAAATGATCACTAGAGTGGTCACTTATATACCGAAGCCCAACAAGAGTGTTACAACTCGCAAATGCCTCGAGGAAGTCCAAGGAGACTAATGACCGATCCAATCTGCTCAAGATGGGGTTAGAATGCTGCATGTTGTTCCAGGTGAATTACTCCCCCGTGGTGTGCATCTTGAACAGTGAAGCCATGTCAATGAAAGTGTTGAAATCGTCCATAGCTGCCTAATAGCTGTGCCTCCTTCCAGTCTTCTCATGGCAATGTCTGATGCAATTGAAGTCACCCACCAGCATCCATGGATGCGAGGGTCTAATCGAGACGAGGTCATCCTAGAGGAGCCTCCTAGAGGCCATGTCATTCGCAGCATAAACAACTGAAAGTACAAAACACGGGAGAGAGGGGGAAGAGACTTCCAACTGCATAAATTGGGCCGATTGTGCCAACAATGGAAGATGCAACTTGTCCTTGTTCCAAAGAACCAGAATACAACCCATATTATTCGACTGCAGGTTGTCCAAAACTCCAAACAAGCTCCAATGCCTCTTGCAGGTCTGCTCGATATCTTGCTTCAGCTTATGCTCCAAAAGACAAATAATGTCATAGCTGCGACGGCGAGTGAATTCCCTGACCGCACAGAGCTTGCCATAGTTGTTCAAACCCTGCACGTTCCAGCAAAGGATTGACAATCAGGAAAGTTTCGGAGGACGCTCCGGCGAGCCTTATCCAACGGAAGGTCCCTATATGCCATACCTAAAAGCCTCGGGTGAACCGTTTTCCGGGTCTGTTGAGCCTTGAGAATCAGAGCTTCGATGTCAACCTCAGGGGAGTCCAATGCCTGAAACGCATTAGAACAGTGCCCAACCACAATAACGGAGTGTTTCTTGACATGAGGTGTACCTTTGTAATTCAGTCGTTTCTTCAGAGAAGGAGATCCTTTAGAGGAGCGAGTGCGATCATCCATTTTTGGGGAAGCTTGACCCCCTACGCTCACGATCACAGAAGCAAGTTCGGAGGAATCAGAGATGTTCCCCTATGGCACTGGGCCATCTTTAGTTGAGGGTTCAGAGTGCATGGTCCTATGCTCAGACGACGGTACCTCGGTAGGGGAAGGGGAAGAAGACGTGCTTCCAGGAGCCGCCCCAACCTTCATCGAACCCATACTGGTCGACTGGTCAATGGAACACATACCACGACTCTCCTTCTTGAGCATGCTCCAGGTCACGGTCATCCGTGAATTTGAAGAGCAAGAAGCCGTTACCACGGGAGAGAACCTGAAGATCACCTTTCATCACCCAAACTCGTTTGAAATATTTAGCCAGTGCTGTGACATAGGGTTTGAGGCCAATGAAATAGCCCATAAGTACCCTTTCCTAGTTGGAGGCCGCCTTTTCAACCTCCTCCGACGGGCAAACCGCCACCCTAACCCCATCCTTGACAACTGGGGCTATGAAGTTGAGTGTCCGAGGATTAGCCTTCCTTGGACACGAGCACCATTCCACCCAAGAGATAGGCTTCTCCGAGACCAAAACTCCAGAGGCTTCCGAGTGGTTGGGCCATGACCTGGATCTATCCAGCAACGAGTGTCAAGAACTCGATCGATGGCGATGACGATGAGCCCCAAAGCCACGTCCCCCTCTTCCCCAACTAGTTGCACCACCCCACCCACCCAATGTGGGGTGAAGCAGATCTCCCCTGCAGTCCACTGCTTCCCATCAGTAGCAACCCGAAGGGTCTCCAGGAGAAAGTCTCCCAGAGTGCGTGTGGTCGACGAATTAGTATTAACAGATGGATTAGCTGACATATTCATGCAACACGTGTACAAATCCATCACCAAGAAGCAGATTAGCAACTAAAGTGCTAGTAAACCTAGCCCGCCAGGACCCAGTTTGAATTTCAAATCCTGATTCAGGTCACCTGCCAGCAAAGAGGAAAATCCTTATTCTAGAGTGAAGTTGGGCCTTCCCACTCTAGAAGTTGGACCCTGCTAAGCTCCAATCAAAGGCATGTTCATGACATGTGATGGTGTTGTGATCATGCTTGTGAAGGAAAAACAAGCATCAAGTCAAAAGGCATGATACCATGGCATGTGAAAGTGGGGTGACATAGCATACGTGTAAAAATAAAACAATCACAAGGCAAAAGGCAAGTGATTACATCAAATGAAGCAAGAAAAAGCAAACAAACACATATATACAAAGCCAAACAAGCGAGGAAAAGCCAAAATGGTAGCCAAAGTCTGACATCCCTAGTGGAGTCACCAGTTCTTGTAATCATGCTAGAACCAAAACTTCTCTTCATGCGAGGCAATGCACGAAGGTGACCGATAAAGCCACGGTGAAAGAGGCAAAATTAAAGGATTGGATGCTTCGCTAATGGGAGAGGAAAACATCACAGAAAAAGATAAGGAAAAAAGGAGTCATCACCTAGTCAATTTAAATTGAGAAGACAATGAAAATAAAAAAAATCAAGCAATGTACAGAAGTAAAAAGAAATGGAAAGAATCCATGTAAAATGAAAGCGACACATGGGTCAATGCATACCACAGAAAGTGTAAAGACTCTTGTTATGTATGAGGATAGTATTAGGCACTCTCATACGTCTGACAAATCGGTTTTTCTCGACTTCTTTTACTCGCATGTGAGGCTATGTGAGCAATTGAACACCAATTAAATGTTTTTTTTTTTGCCAAGAGTAAGGAGGGAGTCCCTCAAATATATAAAAAAGAAAGAATTGTAAGGAGCATCCCGTTAAGCAAGGATTGGAACACCAATTGAATGTTTGCTATTAAGTAAGGTAATGCATGAATGAAACAAGCAGGGGAATGCAAACTAGAAAAGTAAATACACTGATTTGAATAGAAAGTGGTGTTGGATCCGAGAATACAAATAGAGAATGCAATGGATGTGAAATCCAAGGTGATGGACTCAGTCTAGTTGTGCACTGTGGTTTGGTTAAACCGCACAACCCAGCTGCATAGGCCAGCCATGGTCCAAAAATTAGTGCCAACATCGGACTTTTCATTGTCCCAAGATAGGTTACAAAAATCCAAACATGAATCGAAGCACAGGTCTATGCAATGTAATTTACAAAATCTTCTCCAAACTTCTGGCAAACAGGCTGAGAGTTCTACTTCCCACTCTCATCGACTTTAACCAAGCAGTCTTCATCAGCAGCAGAAGAATCAGTGACTCCATCCTCCTGGCGCATGAGCTCTGTCACAGCATGAATGTATCCCACAGGCTTGGCTACATGTGTATTAAGCTTGATCTCAGGAAAGCTTTTGACACGATCCAGTGCCCCTTCATCTGCGTGGCTCTCTGCCATTTGGATTTTTTTGAGAGATGGATTGGCTAGATCTCTGAATGCATGAACTACAAGTTTTCCAATATTACCAATGGTGAGAGGTCCGAGTGGTTTAATTTTGCCAACGGACTATGCCAAGGCGACCCCCTATCGCCATACCTCTTTGTGACTGCCATGCAGATACTGACGAAGCTCCTCAAGCTTGCATCTAGGGACGAGCAGGATCCAATGAAGATGGGAGACCTCTCCATCTCCCACATCATTTTCGCCGATGACCTGATGTTATTCTTGCGAGCAGACAAGAAGAACGCCAGAGGACTGAAGAACACCTTGGACAAATTCTCTTCTCTATCTGGACTAACCATCAACTACCAGAACAGCTCCATTTTCTTCGGAGGGGCATCTTTGCACCGCCGCTGGATCGTAACCCACCTAGGTATTCTGGAGGGGGAGCTTCCGGTGCAGTACCTAGGACTGCCGTTGACCACCAAGCGGCTCTCAACAGCAGATTGCGCCCCTCTTCTCCATGCAGTGTACAATAGACTGCAATCTTGGAGGGCCAAGCTGCTTTCTTACGCGGGCAGATTGGTACTCATCCGATCCATCCTCTCCACCCTCCACACGTACTGGACCTCCGTCTTTGCACTCCCGGCTAGTATCCACCACGAGATTGATCGCAAAATGATGAAGTTTCTCTGGTTCGGGCATGAATCCGCCAAATGCGTGTTCATCTCTTGGAAGGACGTATGCCTCCCGAAGGAGGAAGGGGGACTTGGCATACGCCGCACGAGCGACTGCAATCAAATGGGCATTCTCAAGCTCTTCTGGGAGGTAGAGACGAAACTGAAGGCGCTTTGGGTTAAGTGGATGAGAATGATATACCTCAGGGGACTATCCATTTGGTGCGCCAGGTCGCCCAATTCTGCTTCATGGGCATGGTGAAGCATCTTCTGGCTGAGGGACGTTGCCAAACCCCTAATGCGCTTCTGTATTGGGGATTAAAGAAACACTTTCTTCTTCCTCGATCCGTGGATCAGAGGTCACACTCAGGGAATTCCCTCCCAAGCTGCACAGAGACTCCTGTAGGAGCTGGACTGTGAGGACGTACGCATTGTCAGCCGTTTCATCGAAGACGGTCACTAGCACCTCCCGCACCCAACTACGTTGGACATGCATGACCTTTGGCCAGCAATTCTCGGGACAACCATAGTAGGGGGCTAGGATACAATCATTTGGGAACCAACGGGAGACCAGTTCTCCTACAAATCTGCTTGGGAAGCAATCTGACCCCATCAGGCAAGAATCAGCTGGGCGGGTTTGATCTGGGGCAAGGGGGTTATCCCCCTTCAGGCTATCTGTGTGTAGAGGGCGCTTTGTCGAGCTTTACCGACGCATGATGCTCTGCAGAGAAGAGGCATTGAGGTGGTCTCTAAGTGCGTTCTGTGCAGCGAGGAGGTTGAGTCTCTGGATCACCTTATGTGGTCCTGTCGCTTCACATCTCAAGTCTGGACTCTTGCTGGGACTACGGTGGAGCCTCCGGCGAACACGCTTTGGGATGCTATCAGCAATTGGACTCAGGGTCAGCACCCAGTCACTAGAGTGCCTACTCCCAGAACTTTCACCGGCATTATTTCCAAGATCTGGACAGAGAGGAACAAGCGGACATTTGAGGAAGGGTACCGCCCGAGGTCAATTAGCTCCATCCTCCTCGAAGCCACCTGGATCTAATCTCCGATTGGTCTCTATGGTGGATCTCCGGTTCCTCGTTGCATGCCACTGTGCAATACGCAAAAGGCTTGGGCTGCAGTAGATTGAATTGCCCGCTCCTGACAACAGGGTTCTTGTGGGCCGTGGGCCTCGTTTTGAATGGCACTTGCCATTTTATTTTACTATAGCTGACTCCAGCTTCTTTGGGGTGAACCAGGGGGCTTGGGCTTTGATGCATGTTGCTGTTGAGGCTTTCTACTGTGGGCTGCATAGCTGTGCGGGGAGACACGGCGCATTGTGCAACTGTGTGTTTGGGCTGTTGTTCAGACTCTGTTCTGACCTGGTTGGGCCTCCTTTTTGGGTTTTCCATGTATTACATTTTGTTATTGCAGGGCTGGTTAGCCTCCTTTTTGCTATTGCTTTTGTTTTTGGGCTTAGTCTAATGGGGGGCCAAGGGCCTTTGTAAGCTTTAGCGTGGGGCTAGGTTATTTTGGGCCCTCCCTCTTCTTGTACATTTTTTCCTTTTAATTTACTTTGAAGGTCCCCCCTCCTTACTATTGGCAAAAAAAAAAAAAATCAGAGGCACGAAAATAGTTTGAATCAAAACACAAGTAATAGGTACATGACAATGATCTGGCTCAGTCCGTTTGGGAACCATGCTACTTAGCCACGATATCAGTCCACGACCTAGAAATCCATCCCAGACGATGGACTGCCATTGCCAACCACCAATAATAAAAGGCCAAAGCATCCCAATCCGGCAATCCAAAACAAAGATCAGATACTAGAGAAGGAAAAACGACAAGTAAAAAGGCATCAGATTGGTGCTGCAAATCTTTGCCTCCTTCTCACGGGCGCAAGCGGGCTGGTGGACCCGTTTGAAATTCAAACAGGGTCAGGCAGGCTGGTCCCTGTGTTTGTGGCTAATCGGGATTATGGGTCTGGTTTAGCACACGTGTCAAATTGGTGCTCAACCATGTCATCTAATCCCCCATCTTCCACCATGCCATCGGCGCGCACCCTGGGTGACTTCCTCCCAGAGTCCCTTAGGTCGGCACCGGAAGAGCAGCTGGGAGATAACCAAGAAGTCTGGGGGACTCTGCTACCATTCGTGGCGGGAAGGAGAGGAGGCGCCTCCAGTAGAGGAAAAGGGGGTCGTAGTCTGGCGTCCCAACGTCATCACCGATACTCGAGCTCGCAGAGGCCGTCGCAGTGTAGATCCAGTTCCCGCCCCAGGCTAATGGCTGACTCAAGAGTGGTAGTCTCAAAGAAGCCAGTCTCTTGGGTGGAAAGATGTTCGGGTCCAAAGATTTCCAATCACAGGGCCCTTAGCTTCATAGCTACGGTTGTTAAGGACGGAGTTAGAGTTGTAGTCTACCCACCGAAAGAGGTCGAGAAGGCAGCGTCTAACTGGGAAAGGGTTCTCAAGGGCTATTTCATAGGTGTAACCATGCCGACGAGGAGATTCCGCAAATGAATGCGAAATCGGACGGCAAAATCACGTCGAAAAACACAAAACAAATGGAGTCGCCACCTAATCTATTATGGAAGACAAGGAAAACCATAACATGAAAAGTCATGCAAAAAA
>JAMKQA010057896.1:0-11223 GCA_024699735.1 Posidonia australis
CGGGTTTTGCGGGCCCAGGCCGAGCCGGGCCCGGGCCAGGTCGGGCGGGCCTGGGCCGGCCCGGCCCGTTTTCCATGTCTAAGTATGCACCACGTAAAAATGGATGAGAAAAAAAAACCCCATCTATATAAGGAGGACTTATCATCACCAAGAGGGTAGATAATGCCAAACCTACCTATTTCTTTAATTTTTCTTTTACCACATTGTAAGACTACTCGAGCTTGAGCATCCAAAGGTCCACCATTTGACCTCCCTTCGTATCTTTTGACAAACAGTTTCCAGTTTCACCAGCAAATGGTACCCAATAGTATGATTAGCTAAGGTGTCATCAAAGCTTATATATCAATCTTGCTCCTCTGACAAATCGTGCATTTCTTCCAAGGTACGATATTGCAAAATACAAATTATACAATTGAAATTTTTTTCCCAAAGATGGAGATCAACTCGATCCATAGAATAGAATTTTGTAACCAAAATATATTACTTATGCTACAAGTTAATTACTACACCAATTTAGTTAATGGTGAGAAGCAGGTTAATTGCGTCATACATGAATTTTTTTTATGCACGACTCTGAGAGAACTACAATACAAAGTGAACAGGCATATTAATATATTATACGAGACTCCTCAAATGATACTTCGTACAAACATGTATACAACATAAATGTACGTATCCCGGGAGACTAAGAGCAATCTACTAGTACAGCTCTTTCATGGAACCCAAGCAAATGGTTTGATCATTCTTTTTCACATTTTGATGATATAATACACATGCTTATCCCAAACTTACTATAACTTCAAACTTTTCTTTCACAGCAATATGGATTTGAATAAACAGTAGCTGGACTATAAATGCAGATGGGTTGATTGAGGGCTGGACCAACTCCATTGTGGGCCTAATTTTACTCCAAATCACTTGCGGAGGTGTGAAGCACCACGTGTAAATCATGTGTGCAGGAATTTATTGCCTTCTAGAAACAACTAGAAGGTACATCTTACTTGACACAAGCACTTGAAATTTTTTGTGTGTTCCACTTGTTTGTAAATAATAAGAGAAATTGAGAAAATAGGAAAATATGACTAGAGAGCTAGTTTCTTGTTTGCATGGTAAGCTACCAGAGAAATGTAGGCACAATTTGGTACTCCTAAGTTTCTTTCCTACGAGGGAGAGAAACAAAGAAAAGGGAAAATGATTTACATTATATTGTATTCCAAAAAATATCACTTCATTCTTCTCACATTTTCTTTCCACAAAATGTGAAAGGAATATATTAGTAAAGGGAAAATATCTGGACTGCGCCAGCAATGATAAGAAACAGCAGCTTCTATTTCCTCCTCTTTTTTTCTACGCACGCACCATTAGTGTGGAATTGCATGCGGGGGGGTTTCTCAAGCAATTCCAAGTGCTACATCATTCACGTTGCCTGAGGTCTCATTTATCTATTTCTGGGAAGAGAAGCATAAAATGACAAGCAAACAGGCTCCAAAAGTCATCCACGAACTTCCACTTTTAATTTTTACCCACCCTCCCTAACCCCAGAAAAACCCTTTTTTTTTTTTTAAAAAAAAATTTGTTGTGACAATATGGAAGTATATTAGTTGGAAAGGAACCTCCAAAATGACTGTACTTGGATTCGGTCCTAGTGGAGACGTGAAATCTACTTTATCATCGTGGTCAAGTTAGTCAGATAAACTTGAAACCAGCTTTTCTATACGGTGGTAGCTGAGCCATCTCCTCTCTTTTTCAAACCATGTGCACATCATCATCCTTTCTTCTGAATCACTCCCTTATCTTCTTCTTCTTCTCAATAGCAGTGCACTGCCCACATGCTTTGGGCCTCCTGGCTTCCAGCTTGAGGTCTACAGTTTTGGGACCACACCACTATGTTCTACCTAACCCTTCGGGCAGTGTGCATTTGGGTAAGCCTGCACAATGCAATTAACACATCGGCCACGTTGCATGCCCTGGTCTGCAGTCATGGACACTTCCAGCAACTGGGGGTGCCCGATGGCTCGGATGAAATCAATCTGGTCTCTTCCGCAATGATCTAGATCTAAAATAAAAATCGACTTGATTTTTACCTTGTGGCCAATTGAAAGACCAAGGTGTGGTTTTAAAGATTTCAACTTGATTCATGCACACATGTTGGTCACATTCTTCAGTTTGAGTTATTGGAAGAATAATTACTACCTAAACTAAGCATACAATTAACTCCTCTCGAATCGGATGAACAGTACACCGTATCTAACCTGCTAGGACATGAGCTAAATCAGGATCTAAGTACCAGAACCGGTTTGCTAATCCATCCAGCCTGATCTGATAAGCAAGCCCAGTTGCACTGCCTAAGGTAACGGAGCCAATGGTTAAGTAACCTAGCAAGGCCACATTTTTTAACAAATCCAACCAGCACAGCACTTCCTACTTTCTAACAACCCTTTAATTTAAAGGGTAAATATCACTTTAATGAAGAGAGGACGGGTGGATAGAAGAGAAGGGTAGATGCAGTGACATCACAAAGACAATGATCCAATGCACTTTCAAGCATTGGGAAACCCAGAAGACATGCAACCGAAACACAGTACCATTTAGTTTAAGCTTGAATGGTGAATCCCCCCTCCTCCCTTTGTTATTTGTTATTGGTTTGGTCTTCCCATGTGCCCCCACAAAGCTCTCGGCAAATGCTAGCTAATTAAATCGAGGAACTTTATTAGCAGATAGGAATAGAATGGTCCTATTCTTGAGAGACGGAGAAAGCACTCCCCTTCTACACTTCTAGACGACCAGTCCTAATAACATGGAAACTCTCATCTGATTTTTTTTAATTCAGCATGATCCCAATCAAGCAACGCAAGCACTAAAAAAAAATGGGTACAGCTAGAAACAAGGTCGAACATACCTAGTATTAATTTGAGTATTTCAATAAAATTGAATTTAAAACTTAATTTCGCTCGATTATTTTTACTATTTACAATTGATGTTCTTCTTTGTTTTGCAGAATCCAAAGCATGACCTTAAAAGCCAAGAATGGGAGCAGGGAAGTAGTCTGGGATAACTGGTACATGTGTAAACCATGTGGATGACCGATATGGGATTACTCAACCAGTGCATCACATTCACATGGCTACAATTAATTCTGAATTTATTTCAAAAAAAAAAAAAATTGTTTAAAGAATGTTTATTTTATTGTTGAGATAATGACATGTTAGTGATATAATGCTGCATCACACCTTTTCTCATAGCTTACTTTCTAACTTCTCTTCCTTCTACTTAGCTTTGTTCTCTCGTCTGTTTTTCCACCTGAGCTGACAACATTAGCACTCTTCTTCCTCCTCCGTTCTCCCTTCTTCAGATGGTTTGCAACTCTCATGGAGATGGCAACATCCTCAAGGAACAGCGACCAACGACTACGTCGACGTTGGGTTATGGTTGAGGCCTACGATGGAGTAGGGTGGCAGGTTTGCTTTGTCTTGGAAATTTGAGTGGCAATGGTTTTGAATTATGTAGTGTGGTACAGTGACAGTGGTTGTGTGGGTTGAGGCTTTTTCTGAGGTGGTGAACGGTGAAGGTCTTGGGTTTCGGGGGTGCATTTGGGTTGTGGACTTGAGTGGTTCATGGAAAGGTTTGGTAGAGGTGACGACGACAGCTACTAAGTTTGGGATTTTGGCAATTGTGCTTTACAGTTACCGAGGGATTTTGGCAATTGTGGGTTTGCTGCGTTTTTTGACATCTTTGGTGCTGAAGATGCTTTTCACGTTCTACGCAACTTGTTCTTTTTTTTCTAAACAATGTAATATAAGTTGACATCTTTGGTACTAGCCATGTAAGTTGACAGCTCTATTTGGAGAAGTGTATGAGGCATTTGTTGGACGTTGAGACAGATAATTGCTTATTCGAGGATGAGCATGTTTGATGTTCTATTTTTATGATTTGTACTTCTTTTAGATCATTGCTTACTAGTATTCATGTAGAGGCGTATCAATACCAGTCATGGCCAAGAACAAAAAAGAGTCCAAAACATAGTTCCCTGAGAAACCGAATAAAGTGGCCACATGATCCATTTGTCGAGATAAGCAGCAGCTGCCTTGAAATCACTTTAGAAATTTACTAACAGTACCGTTTGCTTCGAGTTTTATTTTTTTAGCATTAACCACCTGCAAGATTGTTGATAGTGGAAAGGTGGGCTGCCAATCAGATACACTTGGTGAACTACCACCATATTCCTCCAGATCATATTGCAGATATAAACCTTAAAAGACAAAAATTATAGATTAAAAAAGACACAAGGATGAAAAACAAATATATAGGATCCTTATTCACATAAGCTAGTTCATTTTTGGGAAAAAAGAGAGGCAGAAATTCTGCACAAAATTCACGTCTTTCTGGTTGACAACCTAGCTTCCTAGTATTTTGTCTTTCAAGTAGTGTTTCCAATTCCTCCATTTGTTACCAATATCTATTACTATCCAATCCTTGGCTTCCTCTGACTATGAGAAATTTATCCTACATACATTTTGGTGTATTTCCTCTTAAGAATTGCATATATCACGAAAGGAAGGGAGATGGCAAATGATATGCAAATCTAAAGGAAATAAAGATGAGATACAAAAAATGTAGGGAAAGATATGCTCAAAAGAAATATTTAAACAATGAACTCAATGGTATTTGAAATTAGAAGAAGGTGCTAAGAAAGCAATATGGGCTAAAAGGAGAGATTGAACTCTAAGCATGATTATGTGGAGATGACAAGAGTACTTGTTGTTGGAATGTAGATATTATTATACTAGCAGGAAAAAGAATCAAATAGTATTCTAAAGGACAGTATGCACGTAGGAATATTTGTCAAAATATTGCACAAGAAGTTCTGAATCAAATGTTTGGAACAGAGGGTAATTTAATTCTCAACGGATGAACCAAACTGGTAATCATAACTCAAATCTCAAAACTCAAACATCGACGAACAAAGATGAAAATTCAACTTGAAGTTACAAGTTACAACCATTTCTTGAGTTGGTAAACATAAGCACACATTACAACTATCTTTTATGATCTTATCAACTCCTTTCATGCTTCATATTTTCCTTAACAAGTGAAACTCACATTCTTTTTGTAGTATCATCACACTTAGATTGGTTGTATGAGCATGTTTGCTGCTATGTTTGTCACTTCAATTCAAATCCTTGAAGGTGAACACTTGATGATCGACATGGGTTTTTGACCTAGCAATAATGATTCACGTAGTATTCTTATTGAAGATGAGGATCACGACAGAGGAGTCGATCATGCCTCCACTCTCCAACAACAAATTTAACAGCCCCTCCACCAATGATAAAAGGATATATTGTCATGAACCAGATTGATTCGATGGGGAATACACGGAGAAACCCGGATAAGCATCAACAAGCATGAAGAGAAATTAATAAATGATCTGAAGTGTGTTGGAGAAGAATCAGAAGAGGAAGAATCAATATTACCTGCACTAGACAAGACGTACTCTGCTTCAGATGCTGCAAACCACGAACATGAATTTTGGCCGTCAGGAAAGCTCTCGGTTCAGTCCTTGCTTAAAGGCAGGCACTTTAGATAGGATTGTGGAAAGGAAGCGCATTCTTTGGTTGCAACCGCAGGGATGGTGAGAGGCCAGGGGAGAAGAGATTGGGAAGAACAGAAGAAGGGTGGTGGAGAGGAAGGGGAGGAACCGGAGGAATAGGAGGAAGGGTGAGAGGTCGACGGTCATGGTTTCAACGGAGATCAATCTGAAGGTTATTGGTTTCTAAAAGGTGGTGCTTCTGTGGAGGAAAGACAGTTAGGTTGCCGGTTCTGTTTCTTTTCTATTTAATGAAACTTCCCCATTTTTCTAATTATAATCTATTTAGTGTTGACCGTTAATTAGTATAGCGGGATTTTTTATATAAGGAAATACCGTGGAATTGTGAACCGGATGATCAAAAAATTAACAAGATTTTATGATAAGGAAGGGATATATGATTTTAAAAACAAAAAAATAAAGCAATGTAATTAGACGTATCGATATAATAAAAAATTATTTTCAATATGTAAATAAAATAGATTTTAGAAAAAATGATTTCACAAAAAATAATTTCCTATGATTGTAAATGATGTTGCTATATCATACTTTCGCTGACCAAAAAAAAAAAACAAGTACCATCAACACGACGCTTTTTTTTAATTATTAGTGTTGTTCTTTTTTGGAAATGGTAATAATGTTAAGATTTCTTGGTTACGAGTCTACCACCAAGAATAAAAAAAATAGTTCCAAGTATTACAGTAATCTAGGATCCAAAAGATCTAATATAACCGAAAGTAAATCGACCATATTGATGCATATCAGGCCAGGATTGTCCAAAAATAATTAAGTTACAACCCTTACTCAAGAAAGACTACTGAAATTGATTACAAAGAGGATAATCATGAAGAATGGTCTTCACTGGAGTTGTGCACAGAAGGCATGGTCTCAGTGGGTAGGATTGTGCGGATGCTCTCATATTAGGCTGGTCCATGCTCCAAGAATTTTGCATATCTGAGACAGATTGGATTAAAACTTCCCTTTCAAAACCTGTACGCCAATTTACTACCCAGGAATACATAAGGGAAATAATTTTAAGTACGGTATGCCTACATGAATCAACTAAATTGCAAAAAATTCTGATATTTTTTTCTTTCCAGATACTCCAAATCACTGTCGGAATAAGCACATTCCATCCAGAATCGGATAAAGCAAAAATACATTGAGGCTTATATTTAAAGATATCTTCAATATGATAAAACACTAGATACATAGGATAATTAATGAAAAATTTTCAAACGGTAGCTGCAAAAGGACAGTGAATGAATAAATGTAGAATAATTTCACAGTAGCTATTGCACATAATACATAAATCTTGGCCGGTCCAACCTTTTTTCCTCAAATTATCTTTGGTTAGTATCTTGTTTGATACTGTTAACTAAGTGCAGAGTTTAATCTTTAGTAGCACCCAAGCCTTCCAAATGGGTTTGTACAAATGGAATCTTAGTCCACCATCATTAATGACATTATAACATGATTTAACTGAGAATGCGTAATTATGATTAGGTTGCCAATGGATTTTATCTTTTTCCAAGTGAAGCTGAAACCCAGAAAACATGTTTATCAATTGATCTACTTGGGACTGAATGATATGTAAATTAACTTGCTGCGCAGGGCTACCAAAGACATCAAATAAACCTTAGAAATCACTCCCAAAAAGATGTAACACCCTTTTAACAGATGCCTTCTTATGTTTTGCTATTCTATATAACTCAGGAAATTTGCATTTTAGAGGGATGCCATTAATCCAATTGTTTTCCCAAAAGATGGTGTCCTTACCATTACCTACTTCAATTAAGGTGAAACAGTTAAAGATGTAGAAGCAATTCTTAAATTCTTACCAAATTGGAGAGCATTTCCTATGTGATAAATTAAGCAAGGCCCCCAATCCAGATTTAGAACAATATCTGGCTTTTAATAAAGTTGGCCATTTCAGATTAGGTGCACAGGTCCAGAATTTCCATAAAAGTTTACATTTAAGTGCTACACTAAAATTCCTAAGATTAATAATGTCCCAGCCCTTTTATTCTTTAGACTTACATAAGGTAGCCCATTGTACCAAATGATAACCCTTTTTGTTAGGTGATGCAGATTGCCAAAGGAATTTACATCTAAGCCGGTTAATTTACTTTTCAACCCTTAAGGGAAGGTGTAGCACCGAAAGGTAGTAGGTAGGGCTTGCTGATAAAATAGTGTTTACTAGGGTTAATCTTCCCCCTAGAGAAAGGAATTTTGCCTTCCCTATTGACAACTTATTAGAGATCTTTTCAATGACTGGTGTCCAGTCCTTATATGATGCCTTTTTATGATGTAGGGGAAGGCCTAGGTAAGTAATTGGCAAAATTCCAGCTTAGCATCCTAGAATATCACACCCATGCTCCACCATTGCCCTAAAGACACCCACCCCAGTAAAGGAGGACTTTTGGAAATTTATCCTAAGTTCAAAACAGGTCTGGAAACAACAAAGGATTCTCTTAATGTTTACCAAGTTATTTGTGCCTCAAGAGAGAAAGAGGATTATATCATCAGCGTATTGTATATTAATCACATGTGGACCCTCATTCGGGAGTTAGATCCCTGTAATAAGCTTTTTGCTTGCTGCCAGTGATAGCATCCTATTCAGAATATGGGAGACAACAATGAATAAAAGGGGTGATAGAGGGTCCCCTTGCTTAAGGCCATTGGATGCACCAAATAATCCCATAGGGAATCCATTTGCTAAGATGGAGAACCTAGCAGTTGAGATACACATAGATATCTAGGAAAGCCATTTCTCACCACATCCAAGCCCCTTGAAAGAACTCAGTAAAAACTCCCAATTCACATTGTCAAATGTTTTTTCAAAATTTAATTTCAGAATAAATCTAGGGACATTTGCAGTCTTCATGTAATTCAAAGTTTCATGCGCAACCAAAAAACAATCACCAATGTATCTCCTAGAGAGGAAAATACATTGGGAATCATCAATAATGTCATTTAGGGAAAGAGAGAACCTAGTGGCCAAACATTTAGTAATGATCTTATAAACACTATTAAGTAAGCTAATTGGCCTATAATCTTTAACACATTCAACACCTTCTTTCTTAGGAATTAGAGTAATAAATGTTTGATTTATTGGCTTGAGGAAGTCTAGGTTTGAAGCAAGGTGTAGTTTTTGGAAAATTGCCATTAAGTCAGGATACAGAAGTTCCCAGAACTCTTGAAAAAATAATAGGGGGAATCCATCAGGGCCAGGGGACTTTTCTCCAGGAAGATCAAAAGTACTTTTTTTAATTTCTGCTATGTTGAATTCTTCCTCTAGCAAATCTAGATTGGTGATCTTCCTTGGTAGCAAAGAGTCCCAGTTCAGAGATACCCTTGCCCTAGAGCACTTGTTAAATTGCTGAGTAAAGTAATTTTCAAGCTCAAGGCAGATCAAAGAAGGGAAAGTCAGTAGACTGCCATCGACCTTAAGGGAGGAAATAGAATTAATTCTTCTACGACATTTAAACATATTATGAAAAAACGCAGTGTTCAAATCCCCCTCCTTTAACTATTGAACTCTAGATTTTTGTCTTCAATATGTTTCTTGTTCTAAAAAAAGGCTATGGTGTTCCAACCTGAGATTTTTCTTAATGTTCAAAGTAACATTGTCAAGAATTTGAGTTTCAGCCATACGATCTATCCTCGTGATATGAGATTCTATGCATTCTAATCTTTTTCTTCTCTCCTCTCTCTTGGGAATGACCCAATTCCTGATCTGCATCTTTAGATTTTTAAGTTTAAAAGCAAAATTAGCTAGGGGAAAGTCTAATTTAAGAGTTATGCCTGAGTTTGTCCAACAGTTAATGACAAAATTATGACATCCCTCCAAGCTTAGCCAGGACTTGTAGAATTTAAAAGGAGTTGGCCCCCAATCTCTAGGTTTGGTGTCAATTAGGATTGGGGTATGGTCTGAGACAACCTTAGCCCTACCAAAACCTAATGAATCAGGATTTAAATTTGCCTATCCAGGAGAGATAAGAAACCTATCCAACTTAACCATAGTTGGAGGGATTTGGAAGTTTGACCAGGCATACTGGTAGTTGTTGGGAGAGAGGTTCATTAATAGATTGTGGTCTATAAAATTGTTAAACTTTGTCATGGCAGGGGTTACACCAGAGTTTGATGAGTGTTCAAAGGAATGTGATATTGAAGTCCCCCCCCAATCACCCAATTAGTATTAACTATTTTACTCAAATTTTCTAATTCCATTAGAAAATCAAATTTAAATTTGGGCTCACAGGGTCCATATACCCCAGTAAGCCACCATTCTAGTCCATCCATATAGTTTTTAAATCTAATTGAAAGACTATAGAAAGACTATAAGAGGCTAGATAAGTAAACATTATATTACAAATTCTCTCATTCCAACCAATTAAAATACCACCAGAAGCCCCAATAGAGGGCATGTGAGTCCAATTGCTTATTGTCCCTCCTCCCAGAATCTTAAGAAAGGAGGGGTTATAATCTTCTTTTTTTGTTTCACTGATGATAATTATGTTACAATTATTCATTCTTATAAAATTCCTTATCGTCCTTTTTTTCCTACTACTTCCAAGTCCCCTAATGTTCTAGGCAGCAATGGTCATGTGGAATCATGGGACAAACGAAGAGAAGCAAAATCCTCCTTAATGTTTTGTAAAATATCTAGGTTAACAGGAGCTAGACTTTGATTTTCTTGTACGAAGTTTAGAAATTCTTTGGTATCATCTAAATTTTGTGAATTAATACCAATGTCATTACAGAAAGTCTTGAATTGATCATAAGATTCTCAGTTTAGAACCTCATTGACTATATCATTATTAGAAGATTCCTTTATACTAGTAGATATAGGTGCAGAGACATTATTTATGCCAAAGAGATTATTTGACTCATCTAAACGCTCAGGAAAAGGGGTAGAAGTACCTGGAGCATATATGGGAGTAGTTGGCTAGGAGGAGTGCCTATCCCCAGTGCCAGAGCCCAAATCATCCTGCTCTATGCAGTCAAAAACAGCCAAGACCTTCTTGAATTTTGCTAAAGAAATGTTCCTTGCCCGTATTTCCTCCTCCACAAACTTTGTGGCTTCAAACAGTCCCAAATTGTCTTTTGTATGGATTTCAATGGTAGAGACAGGAGCAGGAGGGCCCCCGGAAGGAGGAAAGATAGGTGTTGGGAGAAGGCCTGCAGAAATGGATGCAGAGGCGGGTTGAAGTGTTGAGGGAGGGTTGGTAGTCCTAGTCCAAACATTGTTTCCAGGCTAGGGACTCTTACCATTTTTGCCACCCCTCCATCCCTTATTATTTTTGAGAGGCCTGCGAGTAGGGGGTAACCTCCTAGGAGTAGAGGTAGAAGGTGTGCTAGTCTTTTTGGGCCAAGGAGGAAGAGATGCTGAGGCTGAAGAGGAAGACAGACAGAGATTCCAACAGTTTCTGAATTTGATGGGGGTAAACTAGCCTTCTAAAGGCAAAGAATCTGGTATCCAGGTGTAGACATCCCAAATTTCCATTTTTGCAGGATGAGGATCTGGTGGCTGAGCTTGAACCTTGGTTGAGCCCATTTGGGCCCACAAACCCTCATTAGGCCATTTAATTCATGGAAACCCAATTGGGCCCATGAAGGCCCACTTAGGCACA
>JAMKQA010057901.1:0-10140 GCA_024699735.1 Posidonia australis
AAACCAGATTCTAGCTTTCGTTCTGGTTTCCTTACTTGTCTTTGGTCTGTTTACATTGTGCTTGTTTCTTTGTTCTGTTTGCTTGTACATATTTGACTGAACATGCTTGTTTCGCGTCTTTTTACACTGTTGCTATGCCATCGCACATGCACATGACTTAATTCATGCTTTGTTTGTCGATACTTGCTTTTATTCACCTACTTGTGAGCACTACACCAACACATGCCATGTTCTTGCCATTTGTCTGACTTTTTGGATGCCATGATTGTGTGTTTTTCCTTTTATTTGAATTTGCCATCATTAGGAGAGTAAAGACATGTTTGCCCCCTTATCTGGTTAAAATAAAACACACAAACTCAGACGAATAAATAATAAGGCATAACTAGAGACAAATGCTCACAAATCCCTATGGTTTAATAAAACAAAAGTAAAAGAGACAAAAGCATATCGCATGATTGATCATATAGGGCATGCATCTTCTCTTCTCGGTCACTCACAGTTTATGAAGGACAATTCTAGTAGCCCGTTCTATAGCTTTGGCATAGGACGTGTTGCTAGTTTGTCCCCCCTTGTCTGGGGTTGTATCGGTGCTAGTAGAGGGTACAACTTCATGCTACTATAGGAGACAAGGCCACCAACGCACCACCCGTTCACTGCCTATGCTTTGGCCAGGATTCAGAACGGGGACCTTACTTTTCTGACCAGAGTCGAAACCCAAACCCATGGGTGCGTCCCATATAGTTCGATCCATGTGGGACATGCATGGTGAGAGAGATCATATTAGTAGCATTCATGTGCATGTGTGCCATTCATGCCACCCTAACAAACAATTGCATAGCTAACTTACTTCTTTTGTAGTCTTATCTTCACTCTATTCATTAACACATTAGGTTCTTTTCCTTTGCTAGGTATAGAGTTCTGTGTGCGAATTCCTAGGTCTGAGCCTGGGAGTTTCTTTCTGTAACCTCAATCTTGAGGCATTGTTCTCGACTGTCTTTCCTCGAGCTATCCGTCATTTCCGACGATAGCTCCATGTAGGCGTCATCCTTTCACTTGCAATCGTAGCCCCGTCTTTACCTGTTCGCAGTCTGCTATGGCCCAGCGAGCCTCTGAGATTGTTACACCAGCTGCCTTGGAGGGGATTCCTATTTCTGCCCCTCCTCCCTCTTTTACATTGTCATCAGTCATTCCACCTTCACTCCATGATAGCCACTTTTGGGCGCCTGGATTTCCTTGTCCGCCGGTTTTGGGACACTGGCAGACCCTCATTGGTTTGGAGCCTGCAGCTAAGGCAGTTACCATGACTACCACTAGGACATCTGATCTGGTCATGTCTTGTTCTTCAGTTGACCCTCTTCCACTTGACACTCAACTGACTGTGATTGCTTCATCAGTAGGAATTTGATCCAAAGCATCCTTGAACATCCAGCCCCCTATGACATCCATGTCGCTTGCTCTTTCAGCTCTCGGTACTGCTACCGATGGTTTTATCACCATTCAATCTCAACAACTTCTGGCCCTTGCGCAAAAATTGCAAAACATGGCCTTCTCTTTGGATCCCACTCTGACTACGCCTGTTTGTCCCATTCTTGAGGATCCTGCTTCGCCTGCTCAGGCACTTCACGTTGCACCAGTCACACCACCATTGTAGCTGTCGCCACAGCTTCTTGCTATCCCGACAACGGGCATTACTACTCTGCCAATAGCTTCACTACCACAGCATGCACAATATATTCCTACCTCCACTGGTGGTCAGCCTGTTGGGTTGGCAAGAGTACACCGGCCTACGAACCCGACCGTACCGGTTCAACAGCTGTTGTTTCCACACACAACAACCGCCACACACAGCATAACATCTCTATACCCTTGCATTAGGTACAAGCTTCTGCATGCACACCACCACAAGTAGCACACATGCACGGGTACGCTGGTCATCACGCCATGACACCAGGTGGCGAGATGATAGATCTGGAGGAGCACACTGGTGCTATAGACATAGCATACGCGGGACCTACCCCCGCTGCATACTCAATGTTAACAGCAACTCCCAATGCACTTTTCGCCAGGATGAATGACCTAGAGAAAGCACTACGTCAAGTGCAGGGCGGGGACCGCCAGTCTTTCTCCTTCCGGGACCTCTACTACTTCTTAGAGGCAATACTCCCTCTGAACTTCCATATCCTAGAATTCGAGAAATATAATGGGAAAGGCTACCCAAATTCACACCTTCGGGCGTACTGTGGCAATCTCGCTCAGCTACAGGCTGACGAGAGACTTCTCATTCGCCTCTTCCAGAAAAGTCTTACAGGTCCAGTACTAAAATGGTTCACGTCGCTGGATATGTCTACCATAAGGACCTGGAATGATCTGAGCCAAGCTTTTCTGGAGCAGTACTCTTTTAACCTCGACATGGTCCCAAAGCATGAGGACCTGGTCGCCATCAAGCAGAAGCCCCACGAGCCGTTCGGGGAGTACGTTGGGTGCTGGCGAGCCCTCGCATCACAAGTGCATGGTAGACCTTCTAACGAAGAGTCTATCGAAATAATAATTCGAGGGGCGCAACCAGCCATTGGAGCTCTGCTTAGCATCCAGCCCAATTCAACCTTTACAGCCTTGATCAAAGCTGGCACCCATGTAGAGAGCTCACTAAATAGGGGAAGCTTCCCAGCGTTAGCAGCATTCGCAAAGCAGACCATAGCTACCGACGGAACTGGTAACAGCAACGGTGGTAACAATGGATCCAGCACTGGCTACGGGTGGAAGAAAGACTCTGCTAAGAATGCTGTGGCATACGTAGGGGCTCCTGTTATGCCAGCAAATGTGGTGAGCTCGCCAGCTCAGAATTAGGTTGTTTACTCTCCTACACCTAGAGCACCATGCACATCACAAAGCACTACCACCGCCGAGCTAGTCTACCGGCCCGCACCGACAAGGCAAGGGCGCTATTAGGGATCAAGGTGGCTCCCATGACCTGAGAGAGAGTACACACCTTTGGTCGAACCACTGAGTGTCATATTTCCCAAGGTAGTGTCACTACTGAAGCTTCCGGAAATCCACCCACCGCTAAACCCTCTTCCATCATGGTTTAAGGCAGATTTATTTTGTAGTTACCAAAGAGTCGCAGGGCATTCTACGGATAACTGCTATACACTTTGGAATGCTATTCAGAACCTGATTGACCGAAAGGTCATCAGTATTCACACACAGGAGGCAAAGCCCAGGCCGTGGCACAGACACCACATTCATCTGCATCCCCATCTAGTAACATAGTCGACCAGCCTTTGCCTGAGCATGCGCCCGGAATCACGGGAGTCTATTTCCTTTCTTCGGATGAGGTTGAACCTTTTGATCCTTCCCTCCTCATCCACGATGTTTCAAAACCATTCTCCTATTAGTTGAGTCAATCCTTCATTGAAGCTGCAAGCACTGTAGTCAACATGATCCAGTTAACTACCTGACCAAGGCGCATGGCTACCAGGCCTACCAAGCAATCCACCCCACCAACAATTAGCCTACTAGCCAAACCAATACCTGACCTGACCCACCAAGCGCCAACACCTACTCTGCCAGTTTCAGCCCTAGTGGAATTGAGGGCTTATGCTCTTGTGGTCGTCAATTTGCCACAGGAGACTCACCGCATGCCTTATAGCTATACCGCAAAAATGTGTGCTAAGGTAACGCAATTGGGAAGGGTATACAAGGCCCCAGTCTCAGCATACAAAACCGATCAGCCTGTGACTTCATCCACTCAAGCAAGAACCCATATTCCCAATCCAATCCCTGAAGAGACCGTCACAAGAGCTAACCCCACTGCCAAAGTTGACCCACCTGTAGCCGACATCACTGCCCAACTAAAAAAGGTTAAAGTAGAC
The DNA here is from genome assembly GCA_024699735.1 of Posidonia australis. Classification (NCBI taxonomy): domain Eukaryota; kingdom Viridiplantae; phylum Streptophyta; class Magnoliopsida; order Alismatales; family Posidoniaceae; genus Posidonia; species Posidonia australis. The sequence goes on from JAMKQA010057901.1 coordinate 3,873, forward strand.
ATATCCATCTGGGATTTAATCCATACATCAGCCAAGCATAAAGAGGCATTTCTTCAGGTCTTTCAGGTTGCCCATGTTTCTTCAACCATACAACCTTTGGCCTTGGAAAACATGGTGGGGATGATAGCCGCACCAGAGGTCATTTCTTTCTCTAGTTCAGAGCTTCCTCCAGACGGGACTAATCATAGCTAGCCCCTATTCATCACGGTGTAATACCAAAATTTCTGCATTCCTCTCACTCTGGTAGATAATGGCGCCAATATGATCGTCTACACCTTGCGAACTGCAAGTTAGGTCGACTTTAAATCGAAGGACATTACTCCAATAGTAAAAGGAATGGCGACGTTCGACAACACGCACCATGATGCCTTAGGGATCTTGATCATTCCCTTAATCATTGGTCCTGCTTGTTTTGAGGTCGAATTCTATGTTGTTGACCTCGAGCCATCTTTCAATCTTTTGCTTGAGCGCCCTTGGCTCCACAAGCATCAGGTTATCCCCTCAACCCTTCACCATATGATTAAGTTCCACTGGAAAAACGACATTGTTGTTGTAATGGCAGAAAACCTTGAGAAGGAGAGGGTTGAGGCAGTCTCGTCAGTATCGCTCCATACTGTCCATTTTGACTCCAAACCTTCTGATGTGCTCTACCGTGTCGACTGTTTTGAACCGGTCAATTTTATTCCGATTCTCGAGTGTGCCAGTCATTTGGCTGCTTTTGGCAACCCCTTTTTGATGGTCGAGAATCTATGACAGAGATGGGGATATGAGAAGGGAGCACCTCCCGGGCGAAATGGCCAAGGAATTGCCAAACAAATTGCCGCAAAGAGAAGACGTGAGTTTGAAGGACTGGGATATGAGCAGAAACCACAAGACAAATACGCGAAGCGTCGTAAGTACCAAAAACTCATTATTTCACGAGATTTAACTAACTTTGTAAGTGCAGGATTGCTAGATCCCAATCAAAGTTTGGTGCTTGCAGAGCCTGAGCCGGACAAGCCAGATGATGGCCCAGAGTGGGTATGTGTAGAGGATTACTATTCAGAAGAGGAAATTACGGACTTCAGAATGGATTCAACATCATCCATGCTACCAGGGATAGCTATGCTAGCATTGCCACCTTTAGAGTCAACGAAGGATCTTTCTACCAATCCAGATGCAGTATGGGATTCAGCAACGGCAAATTCAGTAGCAGTAGCATCAGAGTAGTAGCTAGTCCTAAAGGGATTGCAGCCAGGACAATCAGAATCAGTGCCTGAGGTGTTAAGAACTTCCAGTGCTTATTATGTGGATTTTGCTTCCTATAAAGAGGAAGGAGACGCTGTGGTAGCACAAGTGGATAGCATGCTTAGCGATCTGGAAGTTTTATTTCAAGAACAGTTGGTGGTACTGGCCGAAGATGCACAAAGTGAGCTTAGGCGCAAGAAAGGAAAGGCAATATTGACAAAGTACATTGAGGAGCAGACAGATGCACCGAGTCAATTTGCTATCATGACCCTGGAGGAGAATAAATCTTTAAATGCTAGACCAGAGGAGTTCATCTCCTATCAGCCGGGAGGTGGGTCTAGATGGTACTATCAGTCCTAGCCCCACTTAAGCAGTGGGGTCCAAAAAAAAAAGATCCTGAGTTAGGCTCAGGAGGGAGCTCGGGTAGTAGCACTCACATCTGTCAGACAAAGGATGGCTGCCCACCTGTTGTACATGTTGTACAAAGACATCATGAAATTGAAAGATTTTGTCTACCTGAAGTGGAACAGTTAGACACAAGTTTAGAAATAGCAGAGCCAAGAATCATCAAGGGTGCATACAAGAAGACTAGGGTTACAGTGACCATTCTAAAACACCATCAGGGGCAGAATGTTGAGAAAATGTGCACCTTTGAAGACACAGATCCGTCTGGCCAGCAAGAAGTCCTTCCTGAGCTTACTACATACGGAGAAGAATAAGATGCAGAGCTGGAAGAGGCGGAGTGGATTGAGGACCGCTTAATTCAACTGAACCTAATAGATGAGCAACGACTGCAAGCTATGCATCATGCACAATACTATCAGAAGCGCATGGTCAAAGCCTATCAAAAGAAGGTCCGACCAAGAGGCTTTTTGCCAGGGGACCTGGTCTTGAGAGCAATACATCTCCCTGATAGTCGTGCCAAGTTCAGGTCCAACTGGTGTGGACCATTCGTGGTCAAGCAAGTCTATTCCAGAGGGGCTGTCATCCTTGAAGACATGGACTGCATCAAACAGTCAGAGCTAATTAATTCGTGCTACCTGAAAAAGTACTATCAGTGATCATAAACAGTGTGTCCTCACTCTACGACACTAGCACTTTCCTTCATGCATACATGAATTCATGTTCTTCCTGCATCCTTGTAGCCTTGCACCACAGCACATACTAATCCCATTTAGTATATGCATATATAGGCCAACATTTGTTTTCATCATCACATGCATGGATCTTAGCCCGGTGGGAAAGCTTGCCAATGTTGGGAATGTGTAGCACCTCCTCAGATAGATACTATTAAGGAACCTAGGGAGAGAGGGAGCCACCTTACATTGTGAATTGGGTGAAGTATCCAAGACACTCAAGGACCCTACACCTCCTAGAGGGAGATAAAATGCTAGGGGTGAGAGTGAGAGCGTGAGAAATAAAACAAAAATATATATATCTGTGAAAGGACATAAAAGAATAAGAAGACAGAAGTCGCAAATAGAAGTCAGCCCTAAAGAGAGAGGCATGACGGGTAACACTGTCCCTCCAATTTATCTTGGAGAGGAGTCGGAGTGAATACCTGGAAGACATGTTACAAAAAGAGCCTAACCAACCCTTTAAACAGCAGCAGCTCCCCACCATAGACCAGGTACCTATTACCTCCAAGCTAGGAATAGGGTGAACCCACATGCTTATGAGGGAGAAAGAATAAAGAATGAATAAAATAAAAAAACAGGGGTATGGTCCAGTGGGGTTTGGAACGGAGCCCAAGACACAGTGTCATATTTCCAGAGAGCCACCCAAAAACTAGGGGCTTGGATAGAGTCTCGTGAGGTTTGGTGTTACCATTCTCTTGTATACTTGGCGATAAGCATCCCAATTTTGAGGGCACCAATAAGATCTCACAAATCATTCAGCATGCATGCATCTCTTTCCACAAATATCATCCTAAAAGTGTCGCAGAGTACTATTCAATTCTCTTAGAAAGGATGTGACAATGACTTTTAGTCTAAGAGAATCAGGAGGACATCGCCTAAACCAGGGGCAAGTAAGCTGCTCTCGTCGGTTAGGGCCACTTATGTCAAACCAGGGGCATGTCAGTTGTCCTATGGTTAGACACACTGAGCCAATACTCAACTAGGGGCATGTAAGCTGCTCTGACTGGTTAAGAGGCATCCATGTCAAACCAGGGGCATGTCAGCTGTCCTATGGTTAGACGCTTTGAGCCAATGCTCGACCAAGGGCATGTCAGCTGCTCTGTAGGTCGAAGATCTTGGTAATCTGTCGGGAGTCACAGTCATCAAATAATCCCGATCCCCCGAGTTTGAGTGGTCATATCTTATTACTTGGGTACCTGGTCAAAACTAGTTGATAACCAGGACCTCCCCTCAGGGTTGTGCACAAGATTTAGTCTGTTCAGAAACTTTCTATTCAGTCAGTTACAACTTTAGGCCAGTCCCTCTGATTCTTACAATACCATTGCGCTGTATCTTTTACCTGTCTGCTTTGATTCTGCTAAGTGCTGTTGAACGAAGCAAAGTTGAAATCCTTTTCTAAAACAGTGTTTTGAGCATGTCCTGTAGGAGATCGTTTACCCCCTTTCTGAGGAGTCTCGGGCCAAGAAAGCTGAAGTGCCTTACAGATCATGGGTTTCCCTACGATGGTGGTGCCCACACACTGCTTAGACGTACTCCAAGCATGGATCAAGCAGTTGACTGAAAGTGATCGCAACAAACTGCGAATGTGGGGAATCTCTTCAAAGCTTCTGGATATCGCAAAGGTGGAGGTTTCTTGATACTTTCTGTATGCAGCAGCCCGATTCTGGAAACCGACTCATCATGTTTTCCACTTTGGGAGAATCGAACTAACTCCAACCTTGGAAGAGGTCCACAGAATATGTGGTCTACAGAGGTTCCTCGGACCCATCATGTTTATGCGGCACGATGGGTATTCTTCGGTCTTGAGTGAGTTAACTGGCCTATCAACCAGTGATTATGGTCGTCAGCTCATCTGTTTCAGACAGACATTCTCTTATGTTGTAGCTAGCCTACTTTGACAAAGTACCCAAAATGCACGCCCCCTAGGTGACGAGCTTTGGTTGAACGGCTTTGTTGTTTGCTTCCTGGGAGAATTGATTTTCAACCATTGGCCGGATGGTTGTAAACATTGAAGTCGCAGAGATCGCTTTGGCAGTTGTTACTCGACAAATAGATCTAGCCCCAGTCATCTTGGCAAAAACTTACCGGGCTCACGGTTCGTTCCGATGGAACGAATCCTGGTGTAATTTTCCTATCCATGGTTTGTTGCGTTGGAACGAATCCTGGTGTTCATTTACATTTAAATTTTCCTATCCACAGTTCGTTCCGATGGAATGAATCTTGGTGTGATTTTTCCTATCCACGGTTCGTTCCGATGAAACGAATCTTGGTGTGTTTTTCCTATCCATGGTTTGTTTCGATGGAATGAATCTTGGTGTGTTTTTCCTATCCATGGTTTGTTCCGATGGAGCGAATCCTGGTGTGTTTTTCCTTTCCATGGTTTGTTTCGATGAATGAATCCTGGTGTCTTTTGATAATCTGTTTTTCCTATCCACGGTTCGTTCCGATGGAACGAATCTTGGTGTAATTTTCCCATCCACGGTTCATTCCGATAGAATGAATCCTGGTGTGTTTTTCCAATCCATGGTTCATTCCAATGGAACGAATCTTGGTGTGTCTTTTTCCAATCCATGGTTTGTTCCGATGGAGCGAATCCTAGTGTGTTTTTCCTATCCACGGTTCGTTCCGATGGAACGAATCCTAGTGTCTTGTTCTGATATTTCCTATCCACGGTTCGTTCCGATGAACGAATCCTGGTGTCTTTTGATATTCTGAATTTTCCTATCCACGGTTCGTTCCAATGGAACGAATCCTGGTGTCTTTTGATATCTTGATTTTCCTATCCACGGTTCGTTCCGATGGAGTGAAACCTGGTGTGATTTTCCTATCCACGGTTCGTTCTGATGGAACGAATCCTAGTGTGTTTTTCCTATCCACGTTCGTTCCGATGGAACGAATCCTGGTGTGATTTTCCTATCCATGGTTTGTTCCGTTGGAACAAATCCTGGTGTTCATTTACATTTGAATTTTCCTATCCACGATTCGTTCCGATGGAATGAATCCTGGTGTGATATTTCCTATCCACGGTTCGTTCTGATGGAACGAATCCTAGTGTGATTTTCCTATCCACGGTTCGTTCTGTTGGAACGAATCCTGGTATGATTTTCCTATCCACGGTTTGTTCCGATGGAACGAATCCTAGTGTGATTTTCCTATCCACGGTTCGTTCTGATGGAACAGACCTTGGTGTCCTTTTACTTTTGAATTTCCTCATCCATGATTTATTCTGTTAGGATGAATCCTGGTGCCCCCCTTTGATTTGCCTCTCTTTGGGCCGGTAGCCCGAACTACCCGGATGACTTCCGTGATCAGTCACTCCCTGATCGGCAAGCACCGTGAGTCTTGTCTGGAGCTTCTTGCGACAAGTGCGACAACCAATCATGTCTCTTAGGAGCTGATTGGTTGTCAGCTTGTCAATTCTTAATCTTTTGTGCTTGTTCCTCCGTTGGCGTCAGTTGTGGCAACAGGATCTCTAGGGTGGACCTCTAGTATGTTTTCTAGCTAGTGGTTGATTGCCTGTGGAAAACTCTCGTTTGTGGATTCACGTGGGGTGTCTTTGTCAACCTTGAGCATCGGTCTCTGTTCTACTCATCCTCCGACCTCGCTCAGGGAGGGGCATCTGTAGACACCCCAATTTTTCCAATTTTGCAGAATGGAGATGTGGTGGCTGAGCTCATTTAACCTAACTAAGGCCATTTAATTTATGAAGACCCATTTGGTCCATTTGGGCCCACCTAAACCCATCTGGGTCCATGGGGGCCCACAAGGCCCACATAGGCCCATAGAGGCCCATGAAGCCCACTGAGGCCCATTGAGCCCAAATGAGCCCACTTAGGCCCATTGAGCCCAAATGAGTCCACCTTGGCCCAAAGCCCATAACATCAGCCAACATTCAGTTTAAC
>JAMKQA010057906.1:0-10492 GCA_024699735.1 Posidonia australis
AAGTACAACCAAAAATATGATGAGTGGCATGAAATAAGATGGCATCATGAGATAGGCCACTAATAGAAATATGAAAAAAAACATCCTAGTAACAAGATAACAAGTAGTAAAAACAACATTACCCCAATAAATTTTAAGAACATGTACAAAAAACATCAAAGTACGGACAACATCCAAAATATAACGTAACTTTCTCTCAGCCATATCATTAAAAGAACACGATATTTGATGTATAATGTCATTAAAAGAATAAAAAATTGTAAATTGTTTAGACATAAATTCTAAGGCATTATTGATTCAAAAGCAACAAACAATAGAAGAAAATTGATATTTTATTCATTATAAACTTTTTGAAGTACAAAAGAAACTTGATATCTATCCTTAAAAGAATACATTGAAGTTATTCTAGAATAATCATCCACAAATATAATGAAATAACGAAAACCAAGTACAGATGACACAACCCCCAAACATTAGTATGGGCTAACTCAAACAGTGAAGAACATTGTTTCTCAACTCTAGAAGGAAAAGACAACCTATGATGTTACTTAATTGACAAGCTTCACATTGAAGCGATGACATCAACGAGCTTATAGACACAATCTTCTTGAGCTTTTCCATAAACGGATATCTTAAACAATAGATGCCCTATAACAGAAAACGTAGTAGCAATAAAGGTAGATAACTTGAGTCTTTCAAATTACGTATGTATCAATGTAACCACATTTGCAAAGTCCTCTGAAGAATATGACGTAGCATTATTTGTAACATTATTTGGTTTACAATGCATGTCCCAGTAATGATCAATAATCTGGCTCACACAAACACAAAAACGTGCAAGTAAACCATCCACCACATGCACCACGTTTACCACCATGGTCATTAAAGCCACCACAACCAACAATCATTACAATACTTTTTGATGCTGTGATAAGTGTGGCGATTGATCCAGAGGGTAGTGTAACCCACAAGAATCACAAAAATACACTATGTAGTGATGGAACAGAGCTTTCAACAAATAATTGGCTACAAACAAGAGCATAATCAAATTTTAATCTAGACAAAAACTTGGCCACTTGAAATTCTTCTCTCTACGGTCTCCTTACGGAAACTTGAAGATCTATTCATATAACTCATGTACTCTTGATACATTGGCTTTATTGGAGTATATTTCATGCAAAGTATCCTAGATCTCCTTGACGGTAGACGAAAACATGACATTAGAACTAATCTGTGGCTCCCTAGCAATCAACAAACATGATCTCACACCATAATCATTTTGCACCCATGCATCAAAAGCTGCATCTTTGTCATCAATTGGGTCCTTCTTAATAATGGACGACTTGTTTTATGCTAAGAAATACTTTAAAGGATTGTGACCATAAAAGATAATTTGGACCATTCAACTTTACAGTAGTCCCACCAAATGTACGTAGATTGAGGGTAGACGAAGACGACGATATTAGACCCAACCAATGATGAACAAATCTCTTATACAATCACGATCCTAAACTACGAACCAATAAATCAGGTAGATGCCTACCACATACAAATAAAAATCAACACACCACTAGGGTTTTTACAATCCCCTAACCAACCATCGATACGACGATGAGGAAAGAGGTTTCAATGCAAAACAACGGCAAAGAAAGAGCCAAAGGAAAAGAAATCACCCGTTGACCAGTGGCACTAGTGGTGGTTGCTGCAAAAGATGCTCATTTAGGGCTCTTAAGAAAAAAGAAGCAAATGTTCTAATACCATATGGAGAGAAAAGAAATCTAATTGCATTATAAAACCAAACAATACAAGGCATTTATGTATAGACTAGGATATATGGATCTAGAAGATCCATTAACCCATCTAACGATTATTTAATAAACAATTAACTTGATAGATCAAATAGCCTTGAACAACATCTCAAATCATGCATGACAGGAAGGAAAAAACACAAAAGTTCTAGTAGATCACAAACCTCGGCATATCCAAAGGACTGCGCCATTGAATGAACAGCATCCTTGAAATCATCAGTCCTATCTCTCGTACTAGTCATGGATTTAGAACTTCCCTGTAAAATCTCCAGCACATGTTTTCCTCTTTAAATTATCTAAAAAAAACTTGGTGCCAACAAAAGCATAGAAACTTGAGAATCCGACAAGCTCAAAATATACAGAACCAATTGTTGACCAAAAAAATCCCAAAAGAAAAAAAACACTCATGATATAATAGTTATAGCTCACAAGAGTAAAGGAAATCAGTTCCATATTTCACTTTCTCTTCTGAAAAAATTTATTGCTGAAATCAAAATTCAACTTCACTCTACGGTTAACAAGCATATTTGCGGAGCAAACATCTAGTTTTGTCCCATTAACAACTTCAAATGTCATTTGCCTTTTGGCATCAACGACTTCTAAATTATGCTCTGCATTTCCTCAACTTCATAATCGTAGAATTTTTTCTTTTAAAGCATCTCAATTTCATTAGGTTACAGAAATAGAGAATGAAATCCTATGACCAATTTGTTTCATGTCATGTGCAATACGTAGAACTAATTCAAGCTGACATAAACCGATACGCATTACTACCTAAATATAGAAACAGAGGCTTTGATCTGGGGAGAAGAAGAGGAGGAGGTGGGGGACGGTGACCCAAGAAACCGATGGGCAACGACCGAGGAAAGTGTCGAGTGTCCTCGTGTGTATTTGATACTTCTGGATCTCCTCCGATGCCAACCTAAGAAAGAGAGAGGGAGGCCAGAGGAAGAAGACGAGAGAAGTAGTGGTGGATCCAATCACAGTAAGGACTATAGAAAATAAATTATCAAAGTAGATGTAAAAAAAAATTGACATCATGATTATAATCCAAAAATATGTCAACTTTAAAAACCACCAACATATCTTTTTTTTAAATAGACTATTTCAAAAAAGAACCCGAACAAAAAGGGGAGAACTAAAGTTGAATATCTCAAATTCAAACAAGGAGAAAACTGAAAAGTCATCCAAACTAGTATAAACCATTAAACTATACCAATGAATCACCCGATGCTCGCCGTTCGTTAGAAGTTGAATAATAGAAGAGAAGCAACTATGGACTGTAGTGGAGGTTAGCAGCACGTCAAGGGAGGAGGATGGACTGTCGAGGCTCCACCACAGTCGATCCCCTTCCCCTGACGTGCCGCTAACCTCCACCACAGTCCATAGTTGCTTCCGACGAGTGGCGAGCATCTGGTGATTCAATTGTAAGGTTTAATGGTTTATACAAGTTTGAATGACTTTTCAGTTTTCTCCTTGTTGAATTTGAGATATTCAGGTTTAGTTTTTCCCTTTTTGTTGGGGTTCTTTTTTGAAATAGTCTATTTTAAAAAAAGATATGTTGGTGGTTTTTAAAGTTGACATATTTTTGGATTATAATCATGACCAGATAATTAACGTAGGATTTAGGTGTGTTGGTTGTTAAGGTCTCTAGTGTCAAACGTTAGATTCATTCTCAGTAACGTCTTACACCTTGATCAAGGATTTTTGACCTTCTTGGTGTTTGTGGTTGTGATACTGTGCTGACCCTCGTAGAAGTCTTGAGAGTTTACTCTAGGCTATGGAGGCATACTCTAGTGGTGGTTAAGAATTAACATGTATTAAAGTATACATAATTTGTAATGAGATATAGTCTAAATGAAATTATAAGCTAGTTATCAATATTTTGTTTGAATTGTTTTATTTTTTCTGAAAATGTTGCATGTCATTTGAGTTAGCACTGACCTTGTTCTCTAATTTATCAGGACTGGATGCATTCTTCTTTCTATTGGACAGGATGAATTCTGTGGCGAAATGCTGCATACTTTAAATTTTGTTGTGAATCAAACAGATTTTACTGTCCAAATCCTTACAAATGTTACTGGATTTCTATCACTTGCCAAGACAATAAATGTTGACCAGATCCTTCTTCCAGCAGATGTCCAGAATCAAATTGACAAGTTCAACTTGGACTTGGATAATGCAGCAAGTATGCTCTCAGATAAGACGAATGGAAATTCTGGAAACATAAGACAAGTGCTTTATGAAGTGTAAGATTTTGTTAGTATGCTTCTTTTTCTACCTACTTCATTATTTTGTCTTTTTTTTTTCTCAAAACCATATCTTCACGCATTAGTGTTCTCACTTCACCTGTATGGTACCACAGAGGTCAGCAAAGTATATCTTTTTGCAGGTCAGTGTCACATTTGTTTCTGTTTATTGGAACATGATATGACAACTTTTGACTTTGGAATATAATTATTCTTGTAAGTTTTCCTTAGTCTGCCTGCTCCTATATCTGTTTATTTGCTCATTTGTATTGATTGGTGATTTGAAAAATACAGGAGTCATTATCCTCTAGCTCACGAATTGTCGAACTATTTGGAAAAATCCAGCAGTAACTTAATTGAAGCTTTTAGTAGCATGCATGAAATTGAAGAAGTGCTGCTTGAAAATGGAAATGCTGCTAGTACCATGTAATATCTTGAGCTGAAAGCTGACCAATTTCTTTCACATTTATATGTAGCAAAATCACATGTATTATTTCAAGATCATATTATTCTTGCTTTACAAATCCTATGAATGCTTTTGCGCCAACTGTTTAGTATGGATTTATTGGATTATACCATTCTTTAAGTATATGCTGTTAATTTTAGTAAAAGATTGGATTGTGTTTGTATCATTCTATCGTTATATTTTTATCTAGTACTGCATGCTTCCCTCTAATCGACAAGTGATGGTTTTAGGTTTATTATTTACAAGTTTATAATATTTATATTTTGGATTTTTTGGATATTTCGGATTCATATTTAGGTTTTTTGATCGAATTCGGATAATATTCAAATTCAAATGCATTCGATAAATTCGAATATGGATATTAAATTTAACATTCGTTCGAATACGAATACGACTTCGGATGTAGATGAAAATTTTCGAATTCGAATTCGAATATTGACAGATTCGCTTCGTATCCGCTCCGTTTACACCCCTAGTCGTCCTGTGGGGTGCGGCGACGAGCGGGGGGAGGAGGCTGTAGGGGGACAGGTTAGAATGTTAGTGTGCGTTTGGTACACTGGAATGAAAATAGACAAGAATGGAATTTGGAATGAAATTCCAATGTTTGGTACGTAATGAAATTGTATAGTGGAATTGACAGATAATTCCTTTCCACTATTTGGTATATAAGAACAGGAATGGAATGGAATACAATATTTAAAAGATTAATAATTACATATTAATCTCAAAAATAAAATAACATTTTTTCCATACAAGTAAAATAAAAATGAGATTCATTTTTGCTCATGACAAATAAAACAACAATGACAAATTCATTTTTGTTTATGACAAGTAGAATAAAAATGATAAATTCATGTTTACAATTAATAATTGAAACACATTAGTCCATGATAGAGTAACACAGTAGCCATTCATAGAAAAGACCAGACAAACAAGAATTCACATTGTCTGAATTCACATTATCCTCCAACTCCCACAATCACCAAACCAAACCATGCATTCACATTATCTCTAGAGAAATCAAAGTACTTCTAATTTTCTCCTACTTCCTCCTACTGAATCATAAAACACACATAAATAAGCATTGAAAAAAAGAACAAAAAAAATGAGGCATACAGGAGGGACGCGGTGGAGGAGGGAGGGCGTCGGGAGAAGGGCGTCGGAGGAGGAGGGATGACACAGCGGAAGAGTGACAGCTGCGGCGGAGGAGGAGGGATGGACGTGGCGGAGAAGGGACAGCGTCGGGAGGAGGAGGGCTTGGGGAGAAGGACCTCGGGCGGAGGAGGGAGGTTGTCTGGGGAGAAGTTTGTCGGTAGGAGGAGGCAGGTCGTCTGGGAGAACGACGACGGAAGAGGAGGGAGGGACGCGGCGGAGGTCTGAGGGACGCGGCGTAGAAGGGACGGCGTCGAGAGGGTTTGGGGCGAAAGGGGGCGGGAGGAGGGAGGTCGTCTGTTGGGAGAACGACGACAGAGGAGGAGGGAGAGACGCAGCGGGGGTCTGAGGGACGCGGACGCAGCGGGGGTCTGAGGGACGCGGACGCGGACGCGGCGGAGGAGGGACGGCGTCGAGAGGGGTTGGGGCGAAAGGGGCGGGAGGAGGGACGTCGTCTGTCGGGAGAAGTGAAAGGAGACGGGCCCGTGTTTTTTTATTTCTTTTACGAGAATGAATGAGGTTAGAATGAAAATCAAATTCCTTCGATTTTTGGATAGAATGAAATTCTCAACTTGGATAGAAATTTGTTTTTCAAGAGACTGTCATTCTAATTCTTTTTTTTTTATCAAACATTGAAATTTTATTTTAATCTAGTTTTTCATTCCATTTCTTTTGATTTCAGTTTTCGTTCCTGTACCAAACGCAATATTAAGTTTAGAGTATTAGTTGTTGAGATTTTATATACATGTCAATTTTATAAATATTATATTTAAGTTTTTATTTATTAATTATTAGATACTTATATCATAAGTTTTATATATAAATATATTAATTAATTTTAAAAAAATAAATATATTAAATTTTCAAATTCAGATATTTTTGAATCAAATGTATCAATATCCGTATTCGATCTTATTTTTTTCGAATCTTTTTTTTCGAATTTGAATTCGGTTTGTCAAATATATTTTTTGGGTAAAGATTCAAGATTTCGAATACAAATTCGAAACGAATTTTCGGATATTTTCGGATTTCTAACACCCTTAATTAAAATAACTTAGCTGTGTTGGATTTTAGATTCTGACTAGAATCACTTTACAATCAAAATTTAAATCAATTGAAAAAATAAAATCAAGTTAATTGAAAAGCTGACACAATTTCTTATATATAAGCTACACAGAAGTTAAAAGTTGAGTCAAGTAGTTTCTTCGTAGAAGTCTGATGTAAAAAAGGTCATAAACTAGAATTTGAATCAAATATACCAAAGTGTAATAAATAGTGTTGGGCTTGATTTGTGTTTGTTGTAGGACTACTAATGTTAAAAAACTAATTATTAATAAATATTTCAAATAACACAACAAAGTCGTTGTGGTGTAATGGTAAGTATTCTCGCTTGTCACACGAGCGACCCGGGTTTGATCCCCAGCAACGGGGTAATTTCCACTTGCCCTTTTCAAATCGAAAAATAGTGTTTTTTAACCGTAAAACTTAAACCACAAAATCAATTTTATTTTTTTTACCCTAGAGACGTACTTAGAGAACGTTATTTTAATCACTGGTTGATGTGCAACATTTGTGCTGTTGATTTGTTGTGCATTTTTTTTTTGGGTGTGTGACCGTGCCCCAGCATGGGGGCCGATCCAACGCAAGGTCGCGTCAGAAGAGAGGAGGCCACAGCCATGCTAAGATGGCGAAGGCGCGAGATGCGATGAGAACGGAAAGAAAAGGAATCACCACCTAATTATTTAAGGGAAAGATAAGGAAAACCACAAATAAATCACAAAAAGTGAATGAACGAGATGCAAACATGAAAGCCAGATATCTACTAATTAAAAGATGGGTAAGGATTCCTATTACGCACGGGGAAGGTGTTAGGCACCCTCGTACGTCCTAGAAACTTGATCTTTCTAGTCTGATTCACTTGCTAGAGGTTGAATGAATGTTTGCTATGCCTAGATTGTATTCTAATCACACTAATATGAATGCCAAGACAAGACTGGATGGATGTGTAAGAAGGTACGTGAAAACTACGAAGAAATTCTCAGGAAATGATGAAATCACAAAGTATGAAACAACAAAGAAAATCACATGAAAATGATGAAATTTCTGACGAGAAAGGCTCGAAAAATCATACAAATCTCAAGAATGTCAAAAATGCAACTGACTGAAGTCGTTAGAATCAAAAAAAGCATCGCAGAAATCAAGGTGAGAAAACTACAAAGAAGTTCATATAAAACAGGAAAACTGTGACATGTGAAGAAATTCGCATAAAATGACGACGTTTTTGTAAAGAATAGTCTAAAAAACCATACTAAGGTCAAAAGGATAGAAAGTGGGGTCAACTTGAGTCATCGGAATCATGGAAAATGTCGTGAAAATCAAAAAAGAAAAACAATCCGTGGTAGAGACAATGTCAGCCTTCAGGCCTGTTAATATATGCCCTTGGGCGATGAAATCCAAATAAAATCGAAAATTTTGAAAACATGGAATAAAGATAGTCAAATCAAATATTCAACAAAGGAATTCTAGGACAGATGGGAGAAAAATCCACGGAAGAATACATGAAATGCAAACTTAATCAAAAAGGAGGGACCGATATGCAAATATAGCAAAAACTGTGTAAAATGCATGGAAATGTACCTAAATGGGTAAAAATACTAAGGAATGCATTGGACAAAGGTTGTGCATGACTTGGTGTAATAACAGACACACATGTGTATCTACGGAAGAATACATGAAATGCAGACTTAATCAAAAAGGAGGGACTGATATGCAAATATAGCAAAAATTGTGTAAAATGCATGGAAATGTACCTAATGGGTAAAAATACTAAGGAATGCTTTGGACAAAGGTTGTGCACGACTTCGTGTAATAACAAACACACATGTGCATGAATTGATGACACAGGGGTAATTTGGTCATTTCAGTGGTCAAATGTGATGAATGAATGCATGCATAGGGACAATTAATGGTCTAAGGAATGCCAAAATGTATGAAAAATTTCAAAGAAAAAGAAAACTTGCAAAGGAAAAGGTCTTGAAACAATAAAACAATCTGAAAACAATAAAGGACAAGTGTAAGGACCAAAACGCAAAATTCACAAAAAGGATGAAAACCTGGATCAAAATGCATTCAGAAACTTCTATCCTAAGATACAGATGATGGATCAAAGGAAAATGTGACACTAGGATGTAAGAATTGTACTCAAATAATTCCCTGAAAACTTAGGGTCTAATTTGCAAAATTCATAGAAAGGAAAAGTTTATAGTTAAAATTATGTTTAAAAAGTTTTGTCTTGATGCTAGGATGTAAAATTTAATGAAAATTTGGCTATGTGATGTTTCATATGTGAAAATTATACTTCTGATAATTTCTTGAAAACCTAGTATCTATTGTGCAAAATTCCCACATAGGGTGAAAATCTGACAAGAATGTGAAATCAGATGTTCATTTATATTTCATACATGGTTTTTTGATGAAAACTTTATTCAAGTGATGATTTTACATGTACATGTGATCAATAAATGGGAAACATATTAAAATGTGATTTAAAATACAATAAAAACTATCAATAATGATTTAGGCAAGTTTCAAGGACCTAGATGTAAATTTTCCTATTTAGAAACATTATTGGTTAAGTTTAGGGACTGATTTGCAAATTTTCAGGACCAAAATGTAATAAAAATCAAGTTTTTTTACATGGTCAGTGTAATTATGAACAACTTTAAGGTCTAAAATGCAAATTGAACAAAAGAATGTCTTTTCAAAAACTCTGGAGGCCAAAATGCAAAAGTTCAGGACTTAAATGCAATGAAAACATAATCTCAAAGGTTGAAATGTAATAAAACATGCATGAACAGGATTGAAATGCAATTAAAATTTAAATAGAGCAAATTATGCAATATTTACAATGCGATTTTAAAATATAAAAAGTCAGGAGTCACAAAATAAATTTTCAGGACTCATTTGCAAAGAAAACAGGAATATAGGGGTCTTACTGTGAAGAAATAAAAATATATGGGACTGAAATCAAATTACCATTCAAACATGATAAAACAAGTAATATTTACACAAATAATAAAAAGATGAAACTTATTTAAAACTTCATGGGCTTAAACACAAAATCACAGGACCTATGTGTAATAAAGAAGGACTTAAAAGTAATAAAAAAGGACCTGGATATAAGAAAGGACCTAAATGTAAGGAAAAAGGACCTAGATGCAAGAAAAAGGACCTGAAAGAAATTCCAGGGACCTACATGTAATGATAATTAGGATCCAAATGTAATTATTAAAACTTAAAAGAAAATTTCCTAAATCTAATTTATTTCGAAGATCACCGGTGGATCGTCGGCGATCCCTCTCCGACACGAACTTCAGCTAACCCCCCAGCAGCGACGCAGTGGTGGGAAGGTGGAGGCGGTGGTCATAGAAGCAAGGGGACGCCACAGCAAGCTCTCCCGTGGCTGTAGGCTGGACTTGGGAGGCCTGAGAGGCCTCCCACCTCGGGCTCCGATGAGCAGCGGTCGACACTGGAGAAGACAACGGAGGTTTCCAAAGGAATACAAACTAGATCACACATTGATCATAGTTGTGCTACATATGCTTTTGTTTCATCCATAGAGCCTAAAAACATAAATGAAGCATATGAAGATAACTATTGGGTAGATACTATGCATGATGAATTAAATCAATTTAAAAGAAATAATGTATGGACATTAGTTCCAAAACCAGAAAATCAACAAGTCATAGGGACTAAATGAATTTTTAGGAATAAATTAGATGAATCAGGAAATATAGTTAGAAATAAGGCTAGACTAG
>JAMKQA010057908.1:0-10048 GCA_024699735.1 Posidonia australis
TCTCTATTCACCCCCTCTAGAGAAGCCTAAGTATCCTACAATTGGTATCAGAGTGGGTTATCTAGATATAGACTAATCATCTACTAGATGGCTTCATCCTCATCCCATAACATTGTAGAAGGTCAAAGCATAAATAGGCCTCCTTTTTTTGATGAAGTAAATTATAGCTATTGGAAGTGTAGAATGATAATCTATCTAAAATCTATTAATTTTGAATTATGGGATATAGTTGTAAATGGATTCACCTTAAGCTCTCAATCTTATAGAGAATAGAGCAATGAAGAAAAAATTCTAGCTCAACTAGATGCAAAAGGACTAAATATTTTGTTTTGTGCGGTAAATCAAGAACAATTCAATAGAATTTCTGATTGTAAATCCTCTCACGAAGCATGGCATGTCCTACAAGTAACTCATGAAAGAACCAATCAAGTAAAAGAAACTAAAATAAACATGTTAGTACGCAAATATGAATTGCTCAAAATGAACCAAAATGAAACCATAAGTGAAATGTTCACTAGATTCAATGAAATAACCAACACCCTACAATCTCTAGGTAAAGAATTCTCTCAAAGTGAGCTTGTAAGGAAAATCCTTAGGTCTTTTACTCCCGATTGGGAAAAGAAAACCTCCGCTATTAAGGAGGCTAATGATCTTTTTAACTACTCTCTTGAGAATCTCATTGGTAACCTTACATCTTATGAAGTTCAAATGAAAGGAAAAGAAAATGAAAAATCAACTAACAAAAAATCAATAGCCTTAACAACCACCACTGATTCAGATGAATCTGATAGTAAAGAAGATGAAGATATGACTATGCTAATTAGAAAATTTAAAAAGTTTATAAAAAGAGGAAAATTTCAAAAGAAAAGAAACACTACTGAAATACCCCTTTGCTTCAAATGTAATAAACCTAGACATATTAAAAAGGATTGTCCCTTACTTAAAACTTGAACATTTAAAAAGGATAAAAAAAATAAAAATAAGGCTCTTCAAGCTACTTAGGATGAAAGTGACTCATCCTCAGACAAAGATTCTTCTTCGGATGGGGAAAGAGCTAACATGTGCTTCATGGCCCTAGAGGAAGCATATGACTTATCTCAGGCTAATGAAGATTGTTTTATGGATGAACTAATTGAAAGATTCAATGAACTATATCAAAAATACAAGACTTTGAAATCCAAATACAAAAAATCAAATTTGACCATCACATTACTCACAAGTCAAAATGAATCGTTAATAAATGAAGGAAAAATACTTCTTGATGAAAATCAAAAACTAGAGAGTAAAAATATTAAACTAAATATGGAAATTGACTACATGAAATATAAAATTAAGAAGCTAGAAAATGACATCACATCATTAAAAGATAAGAGCAATGATTTACTAACAACCATTACTAAATTCACCAAGGAAAAAGAAAACCTATATAAAATCCTCTCTTGTCAAAAACCATTCTTAAATAAACATGGAATTGGTTTTTCTAAGTTTCAAGAAATTCCATATGAGAATGGGTTTGTAAGAGCAATCTCAAATGAAAAATATGTATTTGTGGTAAAGAAAAAAGGACCCCGAAAGGGAATTATTAGGTTCAAAAAACTAACAAACCTGGACCCAAAATGATGTGGGTGCCAAAATCATCTCTTCCTTCTTGTAATGCAGGATGAAATCCAAATGGATCCTTAATAGTGGATGCTCAAGGCATATGACCGGAGAACTTGATCTATTATGCTCCTATACCGCCAAGGAAGATGGATCAGTGACATTTGAGGACAATGCAAAAGGAAAAATTATCGGAATTGGCCATGTTGGTAATTCTGATAAACCCTCTATTGAAAATGTCTTGCTTGTAGATGGATTAAAACACAATCTCCTAAGTATTAGTCAATTATGTGATAAAGGATATAAGGTTATCTTTGACAAAAAAAAGAATGTCTCATAATTGACTCTACCACTAGTAAAGTATTATTTGTTGGAGTTAGGAAAAATAATCTTTATAAAATAAATGTATCCTATGAATCTAGGTTTTGCCTTGCGTCTACAGATGATGATAAATGGCTTTGGCATAGACGACTTGGTCATGCTAGCATGAGTCAATTATCTAAAATTTCTAAAAATAAAAGTGTTGTTGGTCTACCAAAACTAGGTTTTCAAAAAGACAAACTATGTAATGCTTGTCAATTTGGAAAACCATCTAAAACCTCATTCAAGGCAAAAAATTGTATTTCCACTACTAAACCACTTGAACTCATTCACATGGATTTATTCGGCCCTAGTAGGACATTAAGTTTTGGTGGAAAAAGATATGCTTTTGTATTAGTAGATGATTTTTCGAGATTCAGTTGGGTTTTGTTTTTGACAAATAAAAATGATGTATTTTCTGAATTTCGAAAATTTTGCAAGAAAATACAAAATGAAAACGGATTGAAAATAATTTGAATAAGAAGTGATCATGGTGGGGAATTTGAAATTGAAAATTTTGAAATATTTTGTGAAGAAAATGGTTTTATACATGATTTTTCGTTTCCTGGAGCTCCTTCACAAAATAGAGTAGTTGAAAGGAAAAATAGAACTTTTCAAGAAATGTCAAGGACTATGCTTTGTGAAAATAATTTACCAAAGCATTTTTGGGCTGAAGTCGTAAACACCGCTTGTTACATTTTAAATCGCATTTCTCTAAGACCTATTTTAAATAAAACTCCCTTTGAGTTGTGGTTTGAAAAAGTTTCAAGAATTTCTTATTTTAAGGTTTTTGGTTGCAAATGTTTCATTCTTAATACTAAAGATACTTTGGATAAATTTGACTCTAAATCTGATGAAGGTATTCTTGTAAGATATTCTACAAGAAGCAAGACATATAAAATTTATAATAAAAGAACATTAACTATAGAAGAGTCCATGCATGTAGATTTTGATGAAATCCAACTAAAATAAATTATGTAGATGAAGAACCTGAATTTAATTATATTAACACAAATAGCAATCAAACAAAGCAAATTATAGAAGAACCTAAAGAAAATCCTAAATCATGGCAATATATGTCTAGTCACCCTAAAGAACTCGTCATTGGTGAGGTCTCGAAGGGTATTATGACTAGATCTAAACTTGAAAACGAATGTGGCACTTACGCCTTTGTTTCATCTATTGAGCCCAAAAATGTAACTGAAGCTTGTGATGATGAATATTGGGTAAATGTAATACATGAGGAACTAAATCAATTTGAAAGAAATAATGTATGGAATTTGGTTTCAAAACCTGAAAAACAACAAGTCATTGGAACAAAATGGATTTTTTGAAACAAACTAGATGAATCTGGGAATGTAGTTAGGAATAAGGCTAGGCTAGTAGCTCAAGGTTATAATCAGGAGGAAGGCATCGATTTCGATGAAACCTATGCTCCTGTAGCTAGATTAGAATCAATTAGAATGTTACTAGTATATGCTAGTTTTCTAGGATTCAAACTCTTTCAAATGGATGTGAAAAGTGCATTTCTAAATGGAATTATTGAAGAAGAAGTATATGTCAAACAATCTCCTGATTTTGAAGATAAACTTTATCCAAATCATGTTTACAAATTAAACAAAGCACTATATAGACTAAAGCAAGCACCTAGGACTTGGTTTGAAAGATTAAGGAAATTCTTACTTGATCAAGAATTTTTGATTGGTGCTATTGACTCTACCATGTTCATAAAGAAGTTAGATAATGACATTTTAATCATTCAAGTATATGTTGATGATATCATTTTTGGATCGACAAATGAAAATCTATGCAAAGATTTTTCAATGATTATACAAAAAGAATTTGAAATGAGTATGATGGGAGAATTGACTTTCTTTCTAGGTTTACAAATAAAACAAAGCAATGAAGGAATATTTGTAAACCAAGAAAAATACACTAAGGAATTATTAAAGAAATTTGGTATGGACCGTAGCAAAATAGCTAAGACACCCATAAGCACCTCCACTAAGATGGAAAAGGATGAGAATGGTCAAAAAGTAGATCAAAAACTATATAGAAGAATGATTGGATCTCTTTTATACTTAACAGCCAGTTGACCCGACTTAATGTTTAGTGTATGCTTGTGTGCAAGATTTCAAGCTTCACCCATGGAATCCCACCTGAAGGCTGTTAAAAGGATCCTTAGATATCTACACGGATCAATTGATTATGGATTATATTATCCCAGAAACTCTAGCTTAGAACTACTAGGATATAGTGATGCCGATTATGCTGGATGTAGAATAGATAGAAAAAGTACTAGTGGTACGTGCCAATTTATAGGACACTCCTTGGTCTTATGGTTTAGTAAAAAACAAAATAGTGTCACACTTTCAAAAATGGAGGTTGAATACATTACAGCTGGTTGTTGTTGTACCTAAATTTTATGGATGAAACAAACTCTAAAAGACTATGGTATAACATTATCCACAACTCCAATTTTTAGTGATAACACAAGTGCAATTAATCTATCCAAAAATCCTATTCACCACTCTAGGATCAAACACATAGAAATAAGACATCATTTCTTAAGAGACCATGTTCTTAAAAATGACATTAAATTAGAAATTATTCCTACTAAGGAAAAAGTGGCAGACATTTTTATTATACCTCTTGATGAACAACAACTTATTAAAATTAAAAGAGATTTAGGTATTTGTAAACTATCAGATATGATATAAATATCTGGGAAAATAATATTTTCGGTACATCGAATATGTTCGATATACCGAATTTCTCTGTATCGGTCTACTGCTATTTATCGTAACACCGATTCTCTTTGAGGTCTGATCTTCCGATTATATCTCGGACAATCGAAAATCCCTGTTTTGGTACACTTAAAAATTTTGGTCTACCGATATTCTATCAATTTTATCAGTTCAACCCTAATCCGGTCTGTCGATTTGATCCGGGCTACCAAAATCCCCTGTCTCAAAAATGTAGCTTACATTTTTCGTACTACCGATTTTACTGCCAATCTACCGTCTTTCCTTGAATCGGACTACCGAAATTTTCCAAGCTACCGAAACCCCCTGTTCCAAACATTATAAATTTATTTTCCGGCCTACCGATTTTACTGTCAATCTACTATTTTTCCCTGAATCGGACTATTGAAATGTATCGGGCTACTGAAACCCCTATTTCAAAAACTATAAATTTATTTTTCGGTCTACTAATTTTTCTACCAATCTACTGATTTTCCCTGATTCGGTCTACCGAAACAGTATGGTATACCGTTTTGTGACAGTTTCGTGATATATTGGTCTACCGATTGTTTTTCAGAAGGCCATTTTCGTCGACTTATTTATACCAAACCTAGAGTTTCGACTCATTTCTCCTCCTCCGGCTGCCTGAACGACTCTCCTCCTCTTCCAACCTCGGCTTCGGACGACCGATCATCACGAAAAAGGTCTCCCTCTTCTTCCTCACATACTTGTGCTCACTCATCCCCCTTCTTCCTCTCACATGACACCCAAAAACGTTTGTACCGCCGGCCCCAAACGGAAAGCCACGAAGGAAGCCAGTTCCTCATCTGAGGAAGCTCCAGATCAGGACTTCAACTTCATTAACAACGAAGCTCAACGTACCCATCGTGAACACTTTGCCAATCGTGAAGTTCTCATCGGAAGAAAGGTGATTTTCTTTGATCTTGGCAACATAGAGCATCTCTTTGCTTTCCTAAGTCTTGTTCCTTTCCTAGCATCCATTAGTGACAATAGATACTATCCTCACTTAGTGTCCATGTTCTATGCTAATCTCACCATGAGCCATGACACATTCACATCCTATCTTCTTGGCCATGACATTACCTTTGATGAACAATTAATTGGGCAACTTTTCAAAATTCCCTTCAGTGGCATTGCCATCACCACCTCCGTTTATGAACTAGGTTGGTATTATGCTGATATTAATAAAGCCATATCTACAAATAAGAGATCAACATTTAAATCCAACAAAATTAATCAATTAAGCAAAGAAGCTAGGATAATTGCATATATAGTGGCTGCAAACATTGTCCAAAAGAAGGGCCATAATGACGAGCTTAGTGAATTAACTTGCAAAGCTGTCTATGCCATAACCAAAATGATTAAAGTCAATCGGGCTAGGATATTCACGCATTTCATTACCCATGTAAAAACTAAGCTTTTCTATGGACCACCTCTTACCTTCCTTTTCCACCATTATGACATTCCACTACATAATCAACCATTCCTAGTCATCAAAACCAATCCCTTAGGATCTATGGCCATTGCTAAAATGAAACAAGCTTTGGATAAGTCCAAAGCCTCCAAAGATGTTCAGCCTGCCTCCTCGCGAGCTCCTACTCCAGATACCTCTGACGAAGAAGAAGAAGGGATTAAAGAACACATCTCCTCCCTCTTCTCATCTCTTCAAGAGCACATCAACCGATGCCTTGACAAAATCGAGGAAGCATCAAGCACCAAACTTCAACAACTCTCCTATGATGTTGACTCGCTGTCCTCCCGGCTCGATGACCATGCCATTGACTCATACAACCGTTGGGAGCAAGTCGAAGAAAAAATAGAAGAATATCATTAGGAGATCCTCAAACTCCAACATCATCCGCCTCCACCGGCAAATTGATCTACCCCTATTTTTCTTTGTTTTTCATGTTTTTGATTATGTATGAATTGTTATAAAATGAAATTTGGAACAACTTGATTACGTTTATGGACCTAACTTTTGATTATGTATGAATTGCTTATGAGCTATATATGGAATGGAATTCAGAACTACTTGATTACGTTTATGGACCTAACTCTTGTTTATATATGAATTGCTTCTAAGATATGTACAACTCTTATATGGAATGGAATTTGGGACTACTTGAGTAAGTTTATACCTTATATGGACCTAACTCTTGATTATGTTTTCAAATTACTGATGAAATACAAACCTACATATGATCTCTTATCCTCACATATATTTTTTGCTTCTGACAAAAAGGGGGAGACAAATATTAGCATACATGATAAGGGGAGCAGTATTAGCATACATTAAAAGAAAGAAAAAAGGGGTTACTGTTGATAGAGGGAGAAATTAAAAGGTCAGTATTACTATTGATAGGGGGAGAAGAATTAAAAAATATTTATGATTTTGTCATCATCAAAAAAGGGGAGATTGTTGAAAACTGGTATTATCTATTTATTTTGATGATAACAATATGGACTCTATAAATATTTTCAAATTGTGTAAGAATAATCTCAAGGGTAGGTATGAAGAAACAAGATAAGGCCTACAAGACAAGTCATGCAAGGCACAAGCCAATCTCCAAAGGAAAAGACTAGAAGAAATGAAGAAAGGCGAATAAAGGACTCAAGGGCCAATATTGTCATTTACATAAATTGATGTAATTTTATCTTTCCTTGATGTAATTCTCTCGAATGTAATAATCTCCCATCATAAGTCATCATCCTAGAAAAATAGGAAAACCCTATAGAATACTCTTAAAAAGATTGAAAGAAAAAGGTTTGAGCTGAGTCCAAAAGTGGCATACCGAAATCATTTGGCATATCGAGAAACATAAAATTAGAGTTTACTGGCAACTATTTCTGAACGGGTGGTGTAAAATAGTCTTCGGTCAACCGAATTATTTCGGTATACCGAATTGCTCGACCATTGCAGATTTCGGTCGACTGAAGAATTTCGACGTACCGAATCTTCTGTCAGTTGACAAAAGATTTTCTAGTCCTTAGACACACTTAGAGCTGAGCTTAACACTATAAATCTTGACCTTATGATACCTTAGAACACACAACAAGCATTCACAACTATCATACTTCTAGTGTTCCAAGTCTTGAGCTAAAATCCTATCCTTTGCATCCTCCCTAGTCATCCTGAGCTTTCTTTCTCATTGCATTAAGCTTGGCAAGTGTTGGAAGATCATAAAAATTTGTAAGAGTTGCTGTTGTAATCAAGGTTCATTAAGTTCTTCTCTGGGTAGGAGAAGGGATCGCTAGAGGTTGCGTATAAGTTATGCACCTCATCTTTTGTTGTAGAATGCATGAAATTGGTAGAAAAATTAGGATTGCATGAAATGTAGGTAAATTTACATTCTCAAAATTTATTGTGAATTTATGATGACTTATGGTAGTATTTATGGTCATTTATGACGGTGGTTGTGTTTTAGGTCCTTTTGACCTTTTTGACTTTGTGAAT
Organism: Posidonia australis; assembly: GCA_024699735.1. NCBI lineage: Eukaryota > Viridiplantae > Streptophyta > Magnoliopsida > Alismatales > Posidoniaceae > Posidonia > Posidonia australis. Next base: position 8,179 of record JAMKQA010057908.1, read on the forward strand.
TTCTTATATGAGCTGTGATGAATGGATTTTGGTTTTGATCGTGTGAATTTGGAGTAGACTCAAGGATCTACAATATATGTTTTAGATGAATTTTAGGGTATTTATTTTAGGAGTCATCCATCCCTTGGTCCTATTTTGGGTGATTTTGTAGGTTTATGGCGAAGGCTGTTTTCTGCTTTCGTAGAAAATGGCATACCGAACCAATTCGATATGCCGTTTTTTGTCAATTTTAGTCCTCTTGGTGTTGGTTCGGTTGATCGAACCAAATCGAACTTCCAAAATAGGGATTTTTGGTCAACCAATCTTGTTTTCGATATGTCGTTTCATGCCTGGAGTGTTGACCTGTACCCAGTTTGGACGACCGATCCTTTTCAGTCGACCAAACCAGGGAGTTTTGGTCTTCCGTTTTCAAAATGGTCTGCCGAATAATGCTCCAGTTGTTTTTATGAAATGGATTTCCAAGGATTTTACGGATTGGTTTGTTTTACCCATTGGAGATGGGATTGTGGGTCATTAGTGGTGGCCTTACGGGACACTTGATGCATCGATTTTGATAGATATTTTGGAAGAGTTTTCCAAAGATATAAAATGGTTTTAAAAATGGTTTTCAAAGAAATATGTTGGTTTGTTTTGGAAATGGTTTTCCTTGATTTTCTGTATGCGGCCCGAGAGACCGTGGGACCGTGTCGTTGGGTCTAGGGAATGTGACGACATTCTTGGATGATTGAGTGTGTATCCCTAGTTGAGGTCGAGGGTCGAGATACCTGAAGCAGAGATTCGTCGGGTTTTGGTGGTATGAGACTCCTTGATTGACGTTTCGAGGCTAGGGTTGTGGTCCGCAAGTTGAGGTATTTTATGGCATGGCGGGGAAGTATGATACTGTAACCATGCCGGCGACAGCCTCAGGACTTGGCGCGAGAGGCCAAATGCGCGAGGGTCGGCAAAGTCACGGCAAAAAATAATAAAAATGCAAATGCAAGTGCAGGAGTCGCCACCTAGTCTATTAAAATGGAAGACAAGGAAAACCATATAAAACATGCAAATCATGTAATGGAAAAGCAGGTCATAAACCAGAAATGGTTAAGGATCCCTGTTACGCACGAGGAAGGTATTAGGCACCCTCGTGCGCTCGATAAATCGGTCTTTTATAGGTTTCTCATTTGCTTATGAAATGTCGACTTTTCAGCCTTTGCTGTACGCCCGAGGGCGATATGCCATGCCATGCTAGGTGAGTGGTGTCTTATGCTAAATAAGGGTGAATGATGTACGAGGGTGTGTCCTATTGTTCAGAAATATCGCTCATAAGTCGGGTCAAGCGTCGATGCAAAGATATTACATGAATAAGATCAAGGATCTAAGTATTTTGAGTGATTTGTCATCCTCACTTTGCTATATGCCAAATGCAATCTAACATGCATGGAAATGGCTAAAAACAGAGTTGTGTCCTCCAGATATATCAAGGAAGAAAACCAGAAAATACTAGAAGCAAATCAAAATAAAAATCATGCTAGAAAGCTATGCAAAAGTTGTTGTGTGCTACTGAAAACAGGCTGATGTGCCTACTTGGTGCGCCAGACTGGTGCTCCAGTCTGGTGTGCCACCTATGTGCTCCTGTGTGGGCCAGAAAGACGTGCCAAAGCAAATACAGAAATCCATGCTGTGCAAAGTCACATATGAAAGCATTCCAGTAAATCATGCAATGCAAAACTTGAAAAAATATGCTTTGAAAGTGCAAGAAATGCAAGTGTAATGACTTGTGAACCTTGTGCTCTAGGGCTAGTAGCCTCACACAAGATCCCACCCTATTCATGCTAAAATGTATGCAAGAAGGTTCAGACATGTCTCTGGATCATGGGTTGATGCACAAGGT
>JAMKQA010057910.1:0-11882 GCA_024699735.1 Posidonia australis
AGCTAGTTGAATGGTATACCGTTTTGACCACGGTATGCCGAAAAAGATCTTTAATCTTCAACTCACGAGCAAAACGGTATGCCGCAACTCCAACAGTCTGCCGTTTTCTCTAGAAACGGTATACCGTTTTGTGACGGTATGCCGTTGAATTGCATTGTTTTCTTTTTCTCTTCTGATCCGGAGTGCTGCTGCTTCTGCCGTTTTTTTCTAAAACGGAATGCCACTCCATCCACGATATGCCGTTTTCAGTTCAGCTTTTGCTCTTGCGGAGTTCCGTTATACATTCCGTTTTTTACTGAAACGGTATGCCGCTACTGATGCTGGTATGCCATTTTTCATTTTTTGATAAAACACTTGTATACATATTGAATTTATACAGAAAGCACTTTATATCTTTTTCATGCTTTAATAATTATGAAAATATGCACTGGTAAGTAATCATCAAATTTAATGTAATATTTCTAACAGAGATGAACGCCGACGAACTCAGTGTATGCAACTCTACCTTGTTTTGTCCTTTGATCTTGTGTAAATCATTGGAAGCATGTGAATTAGCTTGCTTTGAGTATCTGATAGTAAATTTAGGAATTTTTTGTGATTTATTAGAGTTTTACAAGGATTTATCGAATGGGTTTCTAGCATTTTGTTTTACTAGTTTTCTGTCATAACTTAAGCGCGATTGGTAAGTGGATCTTACCAACGTGAGTGGTGCTCGTGACCTGACGGCGAAACCAGGTAGCGCGAGTGTCTAGTGGATTTTACAAGCGCATTTAACCGACGCGAGCTGTGTCTGGTCAATGTGTTTTTCAGAATAGACTTTGAGAAAAAGTTGAAATTTTGAAAGGACTTATGTAATAATAATAATGGTGCTTTTGAAAGAAAAGACTTGTGTAATGATGTTTCGATAATCGGTTTATGCAACGGAAATGTTTTGGAAAATGATTTCTATGGATGGATTTTTGGGGGTGTTGATGAAGGTCGTCGTAGCTCCATGTACTTCGATAACCTTTATGATTAACACTTGTCGATTCGTCTTTGCCGGCTATCAAGATGCCTTGCAGGAGTTGCAGTGGTTGTGAGGATGTAGGTTTTTGGTTCACTAGGTTGGCAGCAGAATGTCACCCAGCAACGTCCTCGTGCTACGAAGTATGTCCTTCCCTTCAAAACAAATAACAAAAAAAAAGAAAATTCTGGATTAAACCGAGGTGTAGTAAACAATGTCAGAAGAATAAACAATAACATGAATAAACAAACTAAATACTAACCGAGGGTTGTCCCTGCATGCATATGTCATGGGCTATATTAATGAATGCAAAGGATTATATGAATAAAAAAAAAGTAATTAGAAGAAATACTCCCTTCATCCTTGTGCGCTTTGGAGTGGATGAGGAAGTAGAGGTCGATTTACGGAGCTCTGGAGGCACACTATGGCTTGGACAGAATGATCTCTAATGGGTCTAAGAATTGACAAGAGGATTGGACATGGAGGAGGGGCAGGAAGCTCTCTCTCTCTCTCTCTCTCTCTTAGGATCTCTCTTTCTCAAGCTCTCTAGGGTTTCTAATGGCTCCTTAGAAGTTTTAATGTGCTTCCCTCAAACTCTTAACCTAGGGGGGTGAATTTATAAAGTTTGAGGGCTCCAAATCTCGTCATTGACGAGTGGGAGATCAATGGCTAGGTTAAAATCGAAAACATGGTAAAAGATCCTTTATTTGATCTCATTGCCTATGGGACAGGCGATAGAATCTCTGAGTCGCCACACGTACAGGCGACGAGACAGAAGATCTCAGATTCAACGCATGCAGTGAATCTACAGCTGAATGGCAAGAAATCTGCCACATCAGCTAGTTGCCTACACATGTGGCAACGAGCTACTAAAAAGGCATAATTTTGGCAAGCTAAGATCTCAAAATATCCATTACGAATCTTTTATCAAATATTGACCAAATCAATCCTGAAAAATCATACTCGTAATTGAAAGATATTTTAGATTAATTTCCAAGTTCAAAATCCACTTCAAATGTTAATTAATTGGATTTGAAAATTAAATCTCTAATAATTACGAGAAAATCAATTTAAAATCATTGTATTATTTGATTTAAAATAGATTAGCAATCATTTGGATATTTTGGATTTTATCATTATTTTTTAGTATTATCATGAATTAAATATAAGTTATAACATTAAAATGTGATTACTTATCATAAAATCTCATTTTTGGTAAAAATAAAGATAAGTAATCTTAATTATGTAGTCATCCAAATTTCAATAAATTTCTAGAATTATTTAGCATTTATAATGATTTATATGATATGCATAGATATTTAAATATTAGAAAATTATAGAAATTATAATAATTATGGGAAAAATCATAATAACATTTATAAATATCCCAAATATTATACTAAAGCCCAAGATGACAAAATATGTGGAGAAAGAGGTCTAGGATTCTGGTCACCTATTCATGTGGCGATGAGACTCGTTGCCTCCCAAAGTGGCAACTAGACTTGTTGCCTCTCAACATGGCAATTAGACTTGTTGCCTCACAATATGGCAATTATTCTTGTCGCTTCTCAACATGGCAACTAGTCTTGTCGCCTCTCAAGGTAGCAACTTCCTAGTCTTTTTGCATTTTACCCCCAATCTTTTATCTTAATCTGTAGAGATGCATTAAAAACCATGAAAAACAAAGAAATTCTATGGAAAAATTTGGAAGAAGGTTAGAGCTCCTTGGCCATGTGATTTGGGGTGCCTCAAGGGTTCCTATCCTAAGTGAATTCTAGGAAATGCGAAAATGGGATATCTACAATTTCGAAAAGGAATGCATGTGATTTGGAAATGTTTTCTGTGGTTTTGAGCTTAGGTTTGAGGATGGAGCCTCATAGCCATTTAGGTGGTATTGTAGAACCTAGGTGAAAGAGACTGAACTATCCTTTTTATTAGTGCTGGCTGGATCTAATGTTGGAGTCCCTGGGGTGCTTGGGCACTAAGGGTCGTCTGACAATTGCACTCCGTGTGTGTTGAGATATATGTGATATAGTGAGGCTTGTTGGCTGAGGCGGTTGGACTCCTATACGGGATGGTTCACTGTAGTTGAGAGAAGTAGGATTTATCAACAACTGCCTGTGGCTAGGTCGGTTACCTATGGCTAGGGTGATACAATAGGTTTTGCTCATACTATGTGTGGTTTTTTGAGATGATTCAGACAAGGATTTGAATGCATGAAATGATTTGCAAAGTGCATGTATTTTCAAAGGAAAATGAAACAATTTGAGAAGGCCTGGTTTGCAAAGTAAATTTTCTTCAAACTTATGAACAAGCTTTACAGTTTTGGAAACTATTCTTGACTCGATTTGGTGACTGTAATTTGTAAGTTTCTATTGTGGTTTTTGGGTGGCCACATATTAGGTGACTTAGATGTCACTCATGCATTTTGTTTTGTTTCCAGGTGAAGATTGGAAGTGCAGTTCATTCTTGGTGCATATAGTTCGGTTCCATTAGCCGCACACACAGGTTTTGTGTAGTGTTAGTTGTTAAGTACTTTATTAATAGATTTAGTTTTCTTAGTAAGTATATGGTAAGATGCTTTGGGTAGAACTGAAGCTAATTTGTGAGCATTGGGGCATTACACTTTCTGGAAATTTGACCAAGTGTAGGAGCTATTGGAAAGGGAGAAATCTAATAGACTAGACTCAACAATAAAATTGTTGAAGTTAGTCGTAAGTGGGGAAGAAGAAGAACTATTAGACTTCTCATAAGAGAATCTAATGAGGTTAAAATCTCCTCCAACAACTCAATTATCACCTACCAAACCATACAAGCAATGGAGCTCCTTTAGAAATTGCAACTTTAGACGTACATGGCCCGTACACTCTAGTGAACGACCAGGCAAATGAATCAGACAAGTTTTGAAACTGAATTGAAAGAGAGACGGTTCCTAGGTGCCTATTATTCTTAGACAGCATAGAAGCATCCGAACCCATTAGGATGTCCTCAGTACTACCTTGGGATGCAAGAAAGTCCCTAGCATTCAACCTACCACCCCCAATTAATCTTAGAAGAGCAGGAGAAAAATTATCAATCGTGGTTTCACTGACAATAAGAAGATCACATCTGCTCCTACGCACCATATTCCTAAGCTTCCTACGTTTCCTACTACCACTTAACCTTCTAATGTTCTAGGCAAGGATAATCATTAGGAAAAATTATCAAAAACGTAGAGCATAAAATTACTCTACACAATCATTATTGTGAACAAGATTAATCTTAGGTAAACCTTGCTGTGATCTAACATGATCAGAAAACCTACTAGCCTTAGAAAGATCAAAAAAGACAATACCAATTTGAGATCAAAATTGTGCAAATTCATCATAAGAATCTCAAGACAAATTATCATGTAAATAATGATCCTTGCCAGAAGATGCTTCCAACTTACTAGAAGAATTCAATGAAGAAGTAGAAGGAGATGCAATAATAGAGGTAGGATCTCTAGAATTATGAATATTCAAACTAAAAAGGGCTAATTGAATTTTACTTGTAGAAGGGCCCTGATATGCAATATGTCGGGATGAAGTGAGAGCACAACTACCCATCTCATCCTCTGACTCATCATCTTCAAGTTCTCCCAAAGTCAGTAGAAGCTCTTTCCTTTGGGGCTTTTTAGACTTCTTGATTTTGACAACCTAGGCTCCAAAACCTTTTGCTGAGGATATGACCATAGGAGCAACATTAGGCAACTTTTCAGGAAGGAAGGAACGAGTACTAGTGACATTCCCTTGTTTAGAACTCGTATGGACTGTACTAACAGGATTAGATTCCTTAGATAGGTTTGAGTGCAAACGAAACCCACCCTTATCTGAGTGAGAAGGGTGAGCAACTCCAGAATTTGAAGGTTAAGGGTAGTTTTGGTCGGAAGGTGTCCCTTGAGACCCTAACCAAGGACTAGGTAATAAATCAGGGTCCACAGTAAGAGAGAGTATTTTTTAGGACGAGCTTGATTATGTCTACCAGTTGCCTGTCTCCCGTGGCCCGTTCCTGAATGTAATGACCCTCAAGTCGCTACCCAAAACCGAGCTACATTTTTTTTCGTTTCTCTCTTCTATTAATCACAATAATTATAAAACTAAATCTAGCAGTAAGCATCATAAATAAAAGCATTATTAATTGAAACAAAACTAACTACTCACTTACTTAGAATTTATGATGTGTAGTGAAGTGACTCCATCTCGATGGGCACTAGTAAGCTCCTACTTTTATCCAGCACCTGTGAAAAACATCAAAACAAACACATGTGAGTGACAACTGAAACGTCACTTAACACACACCCCACCTAAACACATAACTACTTGGAAGCCAACGTTGAGGAATCAGGCGTAACCATGCCACAGCAACTAATCCCTAACATCTCACCCAGATGCCAAAACATGACAACAGGCAATTTTCCATTGCCTAATAGGCATTAAAACCATGCCTTTTGAAAATCATTTTCTTTTCTTTCTTTCAAAATCATATGCATACTTTTCAAAATCTTTATGCATACTTGAAAAGGCTACACCTGCCAAATCAAGTCCACAACCACACCAAACATAGAGTCTCTACTCAAAACCACATAAAAATCATATTTCAAAAATTGGAACAAATTCATATTTCAAAAACGACAACGCCACTCACAGGTGCAAACGTCACAAGCCTCAATAAACACTGGTGACAAGCAATCGTCAAGGACAAGGACCCTAAATCCACTGCATTACCATAGATAGTTGCAATTATTCGTTTCGAGTCGAACCTCTCAGAAGGACCCTAAAAATCGTGTCGTGTTGCCTAGTGCCAAGGAACCGACATCAGCCACAAGTAGCTACACTACCACACTACACTACCACGGTTAATAACTGTGTGTAGGAGTCCAACTGTCTGGGCTGTAGCCTCACTATATTACATATCACACAACATGGGGTGCATCCTACCTTCGTCACGTGATGCCCGAGCACCTGGGGATTGTAACCCTAGACCTGACCAGTATCGGCACTAAGGGTAATCCAAGTCTACCACTCCCGGGTCCTATAATACCACAACCATAGTCTCAGTGCCCGAGCCCTTACTGGCTACTCACTTATAGCTTTGGCAGCACCTACCAGTCTCGGTATTTGTAACAACTAGGGTATCACATCTAGCTACACAGAGATCTCATATCCCCTAGGTCGTTGCTATGATACCACCATGTACAGACAGTATCCTAGGTCTTCGACACTCAAAACAAGCATAGTATCATACCTCCAAGTCCAATCAACACCTTGACCTATGGACCTCAGCCTCGTCCTCGTGAATGACAATCTAGAAGTATCATACCTCCAAGATCTGATAAGCACTTGCCTCAGCCTCTTGGTCTCTAGCACAAATAGAAAATACTGGAAAACACTATTTAAAACAATTTGCAAATTGATGCATTTCTTTTCCAAATCCTTTTTAAACCATTTTTTGAAAACATTTTGAAAATCATTTCAAAATACCACAAAATATTGTATAGATAAGCACCATCAAAATCCATATATCTCCTTTTCAAAATCTTTTGAAAACTACTTTTTAAAACCTCCATGTCTTTTCAAACTTATTTGAAAACCAAATTCACAAAGACACCCAAAATAGCGACAATACCTTCTAGGTATAAAACCTACCTAGAGGAACCACATAGAAACCAAACAATAGTCTCGAAGTCTCTTTTGACTTATAAGACTAGACACCAATATAATCTATACCTAGACAGTGCTACTAAATACTCAAACTAGTGCACTGCACCAAAAATTAAACCAACATTTAATCCTAGGGTCAAATATTAACCCTAGAGTCTATCTAAATCATTACGAGGAAAGGCCTAGTATTTCTAGGTTGTATAGTCTTTTATGCTTAATTATAACTTGGTGGATCTTGCTATTGTATTTTAGGCAGTCCCTAATTCGTCTCTAATGATTCATTTAATAATATTTACACTATAATTACCTATAGTGTTAATATAATGCTAATATATTAAAAACTATTAAAAATAAGTCTCTAAGGGCTTAAATGTAATTTACACAAAAAATAAGGTCTTAAAAGTAATTAAATTCAAGAATTTAGGATTGAAAAGTAATTTCCATAAAGTTCAGGGACCAAATAGTAATTTCTACTAACTTAGGGACTAAAATGTAATTATCATAAAACTTAGGGACTAAAATGTAAATTGCACATAAACTAGGACCTAAAAGTAATTCTCACAAACTCAAAAAGCTAAAATGCAAAATGTCCAAATTACTATTCATCTTCTTCTTCAGATGAACCAGAAAATCAACCAAACTGGGACTTAGAATCATTCTCAGCACAAGTAGCCAAATCTTGCAAACCATATATCAAAATGAAGATCTCAAGACAATCTAAATTTTGAGACAAGTATCACAAAGATCCGTTGAGCGGATCACAAGAAATCACAAGCCAAAGTTTATAGACACTGTGCACGAGCACAGTAAACCCACTCCACCACGCCAAATTGAAGATCTTGATAAGCTCTACAATTTGTTATCAGAAACACAAAGATTCAATTAACGGATCACAAGAAATCACAAACCAAAGTCGATAGTTACCATTCACTCAACGGTGACAATCGACGACATTTAATGGCAAATAAATGCTCAATAAATCCCTAAAAATTAAACTAAGCATCCATACTATAAAATCACACTATCATGATCCCTACAATCAAATTTGACAATAAAATGGAGGAATCTATAGGGTGTGCACCATAAAAACGAAAAGTTGACCTTCTCCTTCTTTACATCCACTTACAACATAGGTTCTCTTCCTCTTCTTTTCCTCCTCACTACGGCAGTACAATGAAGGGCTCTTCTCCTCCTCTCTCTCTCTCACTCATTCTCTATGTCTCTCTCATTATATAAGGAGGAGGAGACAGAAAAGAAGAAAGAAGGAAGGGAAGAGAGAAAAAGGGAAAGAAAGGAAGGAAAAGGGAAAAGAGGCTATCGAATCCTCCCCTCACTTTCGCTTCCTTTTCACTACGCTCTTAACTAGAGATGGGGACAATTTACCCCACAAAAACTACGAGCCAAAGAGTGACCCAAGCACACGTCTATGGTCACAAGTGCATGCTCCTAACCACGGGTTCGACACTCGACAAACCCACACACCAACTCTGAGACCATGCGACAAGCACCTTCCAGGCCATTACCATGTGCAGGCAAGATTACAAGCACAAAGTCACGGCCACTCAACCACTTACCACTCAAGTGGCTTGTGCCAAAGGAGATTAGCCACCCGAACATACCCACAAACTACCATAGCCCTAAAACAATCCTTAGGGCCTCCACGAGGGTCCACACAACACCTCAAACTCAGGACACTAGGATATGACGTCTAAAAGTCAATCGTGATGTCGAATCCACAAAACTTTGAGTTCAAAATACTAAAATTTCCATGCATCCAACCCACACTACCAATACATGGTAGTAGTTCGTGGTAGTAGCCTACAGTGGTAATATGCGGCTAACCCATAACTCTTGACAGAAAAGCTGGTTAAAAATGCCACCAAAGGTCTGGGTCATTACACTAAAGAATGAGTCCATTTATAACCTAAGCTCTGTCTCCAACCTCCTTGGTTTATTCCCTTTGAAACATTTATATTTGTGACGATCTAGACCTTTGGTGGCAACTTGGCGTGTCGTGGCCCATGAGTGTGTGGGGCCAAGATTAGAAATAATGTTGGAAGCCACAATGCCACTTGTGACCTTAATCCATGGCTTATTTCATGAAAATGGGTGTCTGAGATATTTCCTTTTTCTTTCATGGCTTTTGCGCAAAAGTCACACAAAATTTATGTTGGTATATGATGATCTTGAGAGAGGGAGGGAGGTCGACATGCACGGTATGGGGGGAACATGTATGCGCAGATGGGAAAAACAAAGAAAAGAGAGGGAGGAGTGGAAAGCTTGAGGAGGAGGAGGAGGCAACTAAGAGAGAAAGAAATAAGAGAGTAGGTAAGAAATAGAGGGAAGAGAGAAGCAGGGAAGGGGAAGTTGGGATTGTGAGAGAGAGGGAATGAAGTGAAGGGTGGCTGCTCGTGGATGAAGGGAGGAAGAAGAGAAAGGATGCAGTGAAGGAGAAAAGAGGGAGGGAAGAAAAGAGAAAGAGAAGGACGAGATTGATTTCATGTTTAAGTTAGCTTTTGATCTAATTACGTGGTTAAGATTGATTTCATTGTATTGGGAGAATTCCATAATTTTTAGGCATTTTCCATATTTTTATCAGAATTTTTTTGTGGAATGAACACTGTTGAATGCTTATGGGTTCATAGGCTTCACCCTTGTATATCTTGAGTTATGGGTGTTGGATTGGGATGATTTTTATTCCATGTGATAGTTTACTCGAAAATTTTCGTTTTGGTAGGTTATTTGTAATTTTTGGATGTAGGTGGAGAGAGCAATTTTGATTTGAAAACTCGGATGATTAGTAAACTGTGAACAGTAGCAATGGATTTTGATTTGGAATTTCTTGAGTTACGTTCATCAAATCTTGATAATTTTTGTCCCAAACCATAGAGTTCGTCGAGATATTCAATTTAGTATATTATTAGTAATTTTTGGGTAAAGAATGGATTTTTAACATCAAAAATTTAATCGTCCTATAATTGAGTTTTCACTATGCTCGTCATCGTCTGATGAAGAGGAGGAATAGTATTTTGTGGGTATTTTGCAATTTAGCCCCTTAAGTATGTGGAAATTAGTTTGAAGTCCCTAACTTTATAGCAAAATTTGCATTTTAGTCCTTACATTTTATATTTAATTACTTATGGCTCCTTAAGTTTTGGAAAAACTATATTTTAGTCCCTGCATTTTACATTTAGATACTTTTTGGTCCCTTAGTTCAGGGAAAATTATTGTTGGGTCCTTAAACTTTGTTGAAATTACATTTCAATCCCTCAACTTATAGATTTTAATACTTTTAAGCCTTAGGTTTTGTGGAAATTGCATATAAACCGTTAGGAACATGTTTTTAGTAGTTTTGATATAATTAGTGACATATTAACATTATACGTCACCATGACATAGAGATAATTAAGTAAATCATTAGAGATGAGTTAGGAACTGCTTAAAATACAGTAGCAAGATCCCTTTGAGTATTACCTTAGCCTAAAAGACTATGATCTAGAAATACTAGGCCTTTCCCCTTAATGGTTTAGATGGACTCTAGGGTTAATCATTAGCCCTAGGATTAGATGTTGATCAGTTTCTGGTGCGGTGCACTAAATTTAGGTATTCAGTGGCATTACTTAAGGTGGTTTGTAATGATATCCAACCTTATAAGTCAAGTGGGTCTTCAATGCTGTATTTTGTGGTATTGTTTTAATGGTTTTCAAAATGATCATGGGAAGGGATGAGGAGCCTTTGGTTGTTCGGGGCACAAAGACTGAGACTAGAGGACACCGAGAGAGGGTGTACCCTATGGTGAGGTCTTGTGAGAGGATGGCTTTCCCGATGAGGGTTAGCATTGTGATGGTCTTGCAAAGTGGTGGGATATCCAAGTAGGCAGACTCCTCCATAGGGTAGTTTGCCTACAGCAGTATAGACACCATTGGTCGTACTTCGGTGGACTACTTGTGGTTAGTGTCGGTCGCTTGGCACCGCACAACACGACTAGTGAGGCCATGAGCTAGGATAGACAGGTTGCAGCTGTTTGTGGCAGTGTAGTGGGTTTGGAGACTTTGTCTTTGATAGTTGCTTGTAGCCAGTGCTTGCTGAGGTTTATTTTGTTTGTGCCGGTGAGTGGCGTTGAGTTGTTTACGCGCCGTGGGTGGTGTTGTGGCTTCAAAAATATGGATTTGTGTTAGTTTTGGAGATATGATTTGTTTGTACAGACTAAGTAGAGGCTTGGTGTTAGTGTAGTACTATGGTGCAGTTGTGGACTTGATTTGGCAAGTGTTGCCATTTCAAGTAATGCATAATGGTTTTGAAAAGAAAAAAAATGATTTTAAAAGACATGGTTTTAAAGGGACTTGTGCTTACTGGGTAAGGATGCATTGCCCTTTAATACTGCTGCAACATTTTAGAGAGATGCCATAGTGATGTGTGTGTGTGCATGGGTGGGATGTGTTTTGGGTGACCTTTTAGTAGTCACTCATGTGTGTTTGTTTAATGTTTTTCACAAGTGCAGGTGTAATGCCTCACCTCAAGTCGTTACCTCTCAACCTAGCTACATTTTTTTTAAAATTACACTGGCTAAAGCTAAATCCAATTATAGGCAACATAAATATAACACTATTAACTGAAATAAAATTAAACTACTAAACTCTCACCAGGATCCCTAATGTGTGGCAGAGTGACTCCAACTCATCATACACTAGTAAACTCCTACCTCTTTCCTGCACCTGCAAAAAACACCAAAAAAACACACGTGAGTGACCACTGAAAGGTCACCTAACACACACCCCATCTAAACATACACACACAACTCTGACATCTCTCCTAGATGCCACTGCACTACAATTGGTAATTTACCATTTCCCAACAAGCAACAAACTCTTTAAAAACATGCCTTTTAAAAGCTAATTCCTTTTCTTTTCTTTTAAAACCATATGCTTACTGTAGACACCCCAATTTTCTGATTTTGCAGAATAAGGATGTGGTGGCTGAGCTTGAACCCTGGATGAGCCCATTTGGGCCCACAAGCCCATCTTAGGCCCATTTGACTTCATGGAGGTCTTTTTAGCCCATTTGGTCTATTTGGACCCACCTAAACCCACATGGGCCCACGGGGGCTCACAAGGCCCACATAAGTCCATGAAAGCCCATGAAGCCCACAAAGGCCCGCAATGGCTCAGTCCACATCTTCTCCAATTTATATTTTCACC
>JAMKQA010057923.1:0-12090 GCA_024699735.1 Posidonia australis
GAGGGTGCCTAACACCTTCCTCGTACGTAACAGGGATCCTTACCCAGATTTCTGGTTTTCGAAGACCTTTCTTTTTTATTGTTTTGCATGATTTTCATGTTTATTTGGTTTTCCTCGTCTTCCATAATAGACTAGGTAGCGACTCCAACATTTGCATTTATTTATTTATTTTTCTGTCGTAGTTTTGTCGATTATCGCATTTATCTTGCGATCCTCGTCGGTATGGTTACAGACCCTAATTAATTAAGTAAAAGCCCAACTAAATCCAAAATTAACCAAAATCTACCAAAAATCATTTAAAACTCTAATTAATCAAGTGAAAACCCTAATTAAAGTCAAAATCAAATAAAATCCGTTTAAACCACTTTAATCCAATTAATTTCAAGGAAAACCTAAATTAAACTCAAAAAACCCCAAAATCACTTAATTAAGTTAAAAACCTTAATTTTAACCTAAAACTTTAATTAAAATCCAAAAAATCCTAATTTAAACCCAAAATTCCAATTAAAACCCAAAAGACCTTAATGAAACTAAAAACCATGATTAAAATCCAAAAAACCCTAATTTAAACTCAAAATTCCAATCAAAACCCAAAAACCCTTAATTAAAACCCATAAACCCTAATTAAAGTCCAAAAACCTCTAAAATAATTAAAATCCTGAAAATCCTAATTTAAACCAACTAATTAAATCACAAAAAAGCCCTGAATTAATTTAATCACAAAAACCCTAAAATAATTAAAATCTTAGAAATCCTAATTTTAAATCATTTAATTAATCCCAAAAGATCCTAACTTAAAATCGCATAATTAAACTCAAGCCCCTAAAAAATCTTAATTAAAAAAACAATTAAACTTCAAAATTACAAAATAAAAACTTAATTAAAATCATAAACCTAATTAAAAACCTAAAACCAAAATCAAACCTAAAATAAATAAAAAAACAAAAACAACAAAATCCCAACTGTTAGGCCCACTCACAGCCCAAACCACATTTTCATTTAAAACTTAGGAAATGCAAAAAATAAATCTACTGCCACCTTCTTCCTCCCTCCACCTGACCTCCCGTTCCCTCCATTCCCCACGTTCTGGCCAACTGCCTACCACGACCCACGATCCCTCACTCATTCCACCTCTTAAAAGTCCCAAGGAACAACCGCACCAGAGGAAAAAAACCCCAACAGAGAAGAGGGGAGAACGGAGAGATCGTCGGAGACCAGAGGGGAGAACGGGGACTTCTTTGTAGTTTTCCTACCTTGATTTCTACGATGCTTTCTTTGATTCTAATGATTTGAGTCAGTTGCATTTTTAACATTCTTAAGACTTGTATGATTTTCCAAGCCTTTCTCGACAGAAACTTCGTCAATTTATGTGATTTTCTTTGTCATGTCATACTTTGTGATTTCATCACTTCATGGGGATTTCTTCGCAGTTTTCGCGTACCCTCTTATACATCCATCCTGTCTTGTCTTGGGATTCATATCAGCATGATTAGAGCACGATCTAGGCATAATAAACATTCATTCAGCCTCTAGCAAGTGAATTAGACTAGAAAGATCGAGTTTTTCGGGCGTAAAGGGGTGGCTAACACCTTCCCCATGCATAATAGAAATCTTTACCCATCCTCTGGTTAGCAGACACCTGGCCTTCATGTTTGCATCTCATTCATTCACTTTTTGTGATTTGTTTGTGGTTTTCCTCGTTTTCCTCGTCTTTCCCTTAAAGACTAGGTGGCGACTCCATTCCTTTTCCTTTCCGTTCTCATCCCATCTCGCGCCCTCGCCATCTTGGCATGGCTGTGACCTCCTCCCTCTGGCGTGACTCCGCGTCGAACCCTCGGGTAGGGGCACGGTCACACCACGTTTATAGAACGGTCAGTTGTGGGCGTTCTATGTAAAACACCCTCATCATCTAGGTGTTCAACACCTCAAAAATGGAAATTCCTTACTAAAACTTCCTTTTCTGAAAGCCTTACCATTCAAAGACCTTTCCACTCACCTATAAATAGATGAGTACCCTTCCCAACTAGGGGAATGGGAGAGACATCCAAAAATGATCCAAAAGAGGGGGAAATTATTGAGAGAAAATTATTTTTAAGGAAAAGAGAATAGAGAGATTCTGAACGTAAGTCTCTTATTAGCTTCGACTCCGATCACGTCACATCGACATGTCATATTCCATCCATAAGAGGGTTCTCCCTTTTTAGCATTTTCGTATAGTTTTCTTTTCCATTCTCATTATTGTAGTTAGGCATTTCATAATTAGTTGCAACCAGGGGGATAAAAAACCCTTGAGTAAGTCCATTCCCCTTTCTTCTTTATGACAATTTATGCCCATCTAGAGTTAATTACTACACATTCCTAATCCACATAATTTTTAACTATGTTTTGCTAGAGAAAGACGAAGAAGCAGAAGCTCACCAATACGGAAACCTTTAGGTGGCACTGGTGTTGTTCCTGAAGTAGTTGAACCCACAACATTCACATCTCCCTAAACGTTTCGAGGGTTAGCGAAAGCAAACCGAGAGTAACAATCATATCAAATCCATCATCCGTGAAGTGAAGGAGTTGAAACAACAAAAGGAACAAAAATGAAGTGGTGAAAGGCTATGAAAAACACGCACTTAAATCACTACCTCCACAAAAATCTCACATCCATAGATTGACGATTACGATGGTACAGCTAAAAGTGCCTCTATGTTAGGTGAGCAATCCCTTTTCTTCTTTTGTTTTTTTTCTTGCAATTTTATTTACTTTTCACGGATTTTTAAAGATGGTCGCGAAATTCCTCATAGTGTTTTGAGACACTACGATCTCTTGTTTGTTTGATTTTCTTTTACACCTAATTGCATGCTATCACCCTTTAGTTTTCGATTATTAGGAGTAAGGGTGGTTGAGTAAAAAAGCGAACCTTTTCTGAAAAAATTTTGTTAGTGTGTTAAACGACTCTATCTGAGCGTTCAACATTAAACGTCAATTGTACGATGTTTTACGTTGAACTCCCGCTCTTAGGTGTTCAACGATTCTGAATAGAATCCCATTCTATTATCAAAATTTCTTTCTATTTTCTTTTCATAACTGACCTAAAAGCTGAAGTGTGAGGTGATCAACTCTACTGTAGAAACCGAAGTCTTAAGCTTTTGGTGCTTTAAAAAAAACACATCAAAAAAAAAAAGATTTCTGTGTGACTTGATTTGGCCCTCTCGGAAACTATTCTTTTTTGAGTCATATCTTGGGTTACGCAAATAACCACCTAAGTTCCAAGCACCCTTGTTGCAAAGGATTTAAGAAAGATGTTTCTGTTGTCATTTGTTTTTGCGAGGATCACTCTTTCCTTCCTTGATTCTTGTAATAATAAATTACAATCCTAAGTTAAGAATTGTATTCATCCTCCTTCCTTTTCTGGTTTGCTTAGGTTTGCATGTTAGATACGCGAGTGACCAAACTAATCCCGAGTACGCTGGACTCTACCTCTATGGAGTAGGGATCTAAGTGTGCTCAAACTCTCTCAAAAACCCTTAGGAGTTGAGGTAAGGGGGCAGTACCCAGAAGAGAAATTTCGTCCTATTAAGTGAGGAGCCCTAGATAACCACCAAAAGAAGCCATACCCAATCCTAGGCACCCAAAGAGTAACACAGGTACTAAAAGCATTAAATCAAAGAGAAAATTATAAAAATTAAACCCTTAATCGCTATCTGAAAGTGCTTCTATGCAGCTACCTAAAACTGGGTCTTGAATGCTTAGAAATAGTCGCACCCGGTCAAAAGGTCAACAGTTGGATTTCTCGCCTGCAAAAATCCAAGGAACAGGATATGACCTTGACCGCCCGGTCAAAAGGTCGGCTCTGACTGCCTGGTCAAAAGCCAAGAAAAGGATCTCGTGCCCGTGAAAATCCAAAAAGAAGGGCTCGAAGGATCTCATCTGCCTGGAAGGAGAATCCGGAAAAACGAAAAACAATAATCCTTAGATTGTCCCCTAGGAAGGAAACTGGCTGTAATTGTGCTTCGGAGGGCGGAACGGTAAATGCGCTTGCTGCTGGCTCTGTGGTAGTGACACTGATGCTATTACGAAGATGCACATGCAATATCCTCTTAAAGAACCTGACTGAAGTTTTCGATCTAAATTGGCTTTGTTGCGAAGTTTGCAAAAAGTAGGGACCTATATGCAATTTCCCAAAACTTGAGAGCTTTATTGTAAATTTCTTGATATGACAAACTTTTGATTACTGTACTGCCACTATGCTACGAGATTTGATATTCTGCTGAATATTTGCAAGCTTCTGCCTCCTTCATAACTTCCCACATCCTTTGTGGACTATTCTGCAAATTTAAGGAATGTAGGGGGTTTTCTACAAATTACCCCTCTAGTGAATTTTCGCAGTCCATG
The DNA here is from genome assembly GCA_024699735.1 of Posidonia australis. NCBI lineage: Eukaryota > Viridiplantae > Streptophyta > Magnoliopsida > Alismatales > Posidoniaceae > Posidonia > Posidonia australis. Next base: position 4,384 of record JAMKQA010057923.1, read on the forward strand.
TGCTGGCTTTTCTTGAAAATTTATAGTTTGCTCTTGAAGTGCAACTTGCGAAGGGTCAAAACATAATTTTCGTGACCATTTTGCACTTTTGACCTTGGGAATGAAACTGTTTGCATTGCTGGTATATGATGGGGCTCACTGGGTAACTGTCATAACTACCAGCTCATATGCCATACCTGGATATCCAACCATGGTGACACCCAAGCATTGTTCTGATGTTCTGCAAACATGGTTTGGTGCATTAACTATCGAGGATCGTGAGCAACTGCAAGTTTGAAGCATATCATCCTCGTTGTAGAATATTGCCAAGGTTGAAGTGAAATGGCACTTGTTATGTGCTGTGGCTAGATTTTGGAAACCCACTTTCCATGCATTTCGCCTCATGCTGACAGAGCTTACTCTCGCCTTGGAAGAAGTCCGACGGACCTGCGGGCTATTGCCATGCATACCACTAGCCAGTTTCATGTGCCGCGACAGCTATGCTTCTGTGTTGCGTCAACTGACAGGCTTATCCAGAAGTGCTTGAGAAGCCTCATCTGCATGCTCCAAAAGTAGTACTGTCCCCATGATCTTCTTGACTTAGAAAAGGCAACTGGCATGCCCCTTGTCAAAGACCTATTCTCAACCAAAGAGCAGTTAACATACCCCTAGCTGAAGATCCCTTTTTGCCAATATTCTGACCCAAAAGGCAGCTGGTATGCCCTTGGTTGGAATGTGGGCAAACGCCTTGCAAAGCAATGCAAAATGCAAAAAGTGGTGTAATCGAAAATATTGAATGCCAAATGACTTATGCAAGACTCATAAGATAGAAGTAAGCTTTATGCATGGTTTATGGAAGATATGCCCTCAGCACCAAGGAAGCCTTCATTGCCTGCTATAAGGAACTAAAATGTCCTCAACTCACATGGTGCTACCTGGATCCCTGGGTTTATGGTGGCTCTCACTCAACCAATGGGCTTTCCGGGTAAAATGGGCTCCATGCCAAACTCCTAGGGCCCTATACCTACTTTTCTCAATAATTCATTTTTCTTTTACTCCCTCAAAGGCATGTTGACCAACCCTATCCCTATTTGGAGGTAATAAACACCTAAGCTGAGGGGTGGCTGCTCTCTCTTATTTCTTTTTGATGTAAAAGGAGTGGCTGCTCTCTCTTTTTTCTTTTTTATGTAAAAGGTGTGGCTAGTCCCTTTGCAAGTAGGGGCTTGGTAGGTGTATGCTTTGACTCCTCTCCAAGTTATGTGATAGGAATAGAGTCATCTTACATGCCTCTCTCATTGGAGCCAACTTCTATCTTCAACTTCTATCTTCTTATTTTTTTTGTGCTCTGAAGACTATATTTTTATTGGCTCACACTCATTCACAGCCTATCATTTTTTCTCCCTCTAGAGGTATAAGCTCCTTAGGAATTTATACATTTCGTCCACTTTTCCACCAATACTGGCTCCCACACTCCCTAAGTCACACAGGTAGCAACACGTGTGGAGGATCAAAACTCTTCCGAAGCAGGCTGGCTTCCCGATTTTCCTCATTGGGCAATGGTTATGCCAATGTTCGTATTATGATTACAATACAAAAAGAAAGTACAATGCACATGGCACGATTTATGTGATGTTTGGATGCAATAAACAGGAAACATAAAGATGCATGGCCTATAATGAAATGTTTTGCAAGGCTCGGGAGTGGTCGACGATCACTGGTGGTACTTTTCAGGTCCAGCGAAAACTTTCTTCGATTCTTGAAGGACCATAATTGAAGCTTGGTCCTGGTGATTCTGGCTACAGTGGTCGAACAACTATTTTCCCCTCCCTGATTCTGCCGTGCTCTGCTAAGACCTCCGCAAGCACCTCCAATTGTTCTTGGAATAAAAATGCCCAGATCTCCAACTGTGTCATCTATCAAGCTCTCTAAGTCTGTCTTCTAAGCAAGATCTTGCATTACTGTTGCCTGATGCACTGCTGACTGTTCTGAGCCTGACAACATTGTATAATTCTATAAGTACTTATAGGTCTGTTCTGACTCAGAATGACCATTCTCTGAGAAACATTCTTCCGAATAAAGCCAAACTATTGGCGACTGTGACATTGAGGCTATGAACAAACTCTTGTTTGGATTCATGACACTTGCACTAGTGAAGTTAGTTAAATTGAGGAAAATGATCATCTTTGGGGACTTACGGAGCATGGGGATCTCTTCCGCTGGTACTGACGCTTGTATCCCAATCCTTTGTACTCTCTTCATTCTTCCGCCTTAATCGGCTTGACGGTTCCTTGGCCGTATCACCCAAGGGATTCCTTTCTCATATCCCCAGTTGCGACACATCTTTTCAACCATCAGGCAAGGATTGTTGTGAACGGCCAAGTGGTTGACAGACTCAAGAGCGGGAATGAGATTAACTGGCTCAAATCGGTTGATACGATACAGAAAACGAAAGGGTTTGAAGCTAGAGCAGAGACTGCCTCAACAGTAGGACGAATTAAACTAAAGACTCCTCGGAACCACCGAGGAAGGATAAATACAACTGACATGGAAAAGGGGAAAATACATCATAAATAAGATTGATAGGACAAATAAAAGATCAGATAGAATCAACAAGAAAGATGGAATTGACTCCCGAGGAGCCTGCTGCTCCCAGGCTGAATGCTGAGGTAATGGCTGGCTAACTATATTGGATTGTGCTGGTGGTGCTTGTGCGGCTGCTGATGTGGGCGTGGGGCCTGTCGCCTGTGTGTTAATCACAATGACCTTTTGGTCAATCAAGTCTTGGATCGCGTTCACAATTGTCCGTTGAGTGACCCGCAACCCAATGGAAATTGCAAAACACGTTCACATTATACCAGGCAGGAAGCGGACTTAGTGGCAGACGCACCTCAGGCAACCTCAGGAGGGATGCGACTTTAGGGAATACCATGCTCAACGGTTCCACTAAAGGGGTATAGTGGCACCTGTCATGGCGTTGCCGCCTTGGCTACGGATGTGCCAATGGCGGGGGCACCACCACCTGAGGGGGAGGATAAACTGGAGTGGCAGTGGGAGTGATGTGTGGTGCATGAGGTGCTCTAGGTCTGGGCGTGGGTGCATAAACTAATTGATGCTGAGGGGGTGGATGGACATTCGCTGGTGCAGCAGGGGATCTAATGTAAGAAACTGTATCCTTGGAGGGATCCCGCCTCCAGGGTGGATTGGCATTGTGGTTGTTGTTGTTGTTGCTACTGCTAGCGCTACTATGTGAGGAAGTGGCTTGCTTGGCAAATGCAGAGAGTGCTGAAAACCTGCTGCCACGCAGTGAACTCTCAACACGGGCACCCGCCCGAAGCAATGCAGAAAAGGTAGCGATTGGCTGAATGCTGAGCAGAGCCCCGACTGTTGGCTGTGCTCCTCGGATCATAATCTCAATTGACTTATCGTCGAAGGGTCTATCTTTGACCTGCGAAGCCAAGGACCGCCAACGTCCAACATACTCCCCAAATGTTTCTTAGGGCCTCTACTTGATTGCGACTAAGTCCTCACGCTTTGGGACTAGGTCGAGGTTAAAGGAATACTGTTCGATAAACGCCTATGTAAGGTCGTCCCAAGTCTTGATGGTGGCCATGTCGAGGGAGGTGAACCACTTCAACACGGGCCCCGTAAGACTCTTCTGGAATAGGCAGATGAGCAATCTCTCGTCAGCTTGGAGCTAGGAGAGGTCTCCGTAATTGGCCTTGAGGTGGGAGATTGGGCAGCCTCTACCATTGTATTTGTCGAATTCCGGGATTTGGAAGTTCGGTGGGAGAGTCGCCTCTGAAAAATAACAGAGGTCTCGGAATAGGTAGGACCGGCGATCCCCGCCTTGCACTTGTCGAAGTGTGCGCTCCAAATCATTCACCCTCGCAAGGAGAGCGTCTGGAGCTACTGCAGTCGTAGATTGTGCAGCTGAAGCGGGTGCTGCGTACACTGTATGGGTCGCTCCTAAGGGCTACTCCAGATCCACCATTCCGCCGTCTGGTGCTACAGTAGGATGGCCAGTGTACCCGTGCATGGGTGCTGTGTGCTGTGGGATAAAAGATGAGGCTTGTGTCTAGTACAAGGGTGAGGATAAGGCAGTGAGTGGTGCTATAGGAGGTGCAGAATGCGGGAGCAAGAGCTGTTGGACCAGAACGGCCTCGGGTACAATGCTCACGGTGTGTGCTCCCATCAGCCGAGATGGCTGACCACCAGATAGTAGAGATGCATGCTGTGGCGGTGTTGCAAAAGGCAATGTCGACACCCCTATCGCTGGAGAGACGAGGGATGGCGACGACTGTGAGAGTGGTGCAGTGGGTGCAAACTGTAATCCTAGAGCCAGTTGTGAAGGTAACTCGGGAGTCAGAAAGGACAACGTTGAAAAGGGCTGGAGCGCCAGTGCCAATCCCTGCAACGGCTGGGCGAGGGCTGATATTTGTTGCAGTTGCGCGGGTGACGAGATCATCACTAGTGGCTCCAAAGGATGGAGGCAAAGCAGGGGAAGAAACAGGAGGTTGAGACCCCATTTGTACAAATTGGGGGGAGTCTAGCACAAAGACAGTTGCAGTCGGAGGAGGGCTGGTAAACACATAGCCCTGAGGAGGAACAGACTCAACTGCTGAGGCCCCAACAGCAGCAGAAGACCAAGCAGGTGGTCCTGAAGGTGGGGTAGTCACAGGGACACGGAACTAGGGTGGCAGAGGTCCTCCCGAAGCCAAGGCAAAAGCAGGAGCAGCGGTGACAACTGGAACAAAAACAAAGGAAGGGTACACCGAAAAGGGGACTTCCTCCTGAACAGTAGGGGGAAGGGGCTTGCTGGTATGTTGGGCCATGGCGGATCGCGAGTGAGTATGGATCGGACTGCGGCTGGGAATGAGAGGACGGATCCTAGGACGAGCTATCGTCGAAAGTGACGGATAGCTCGGGAGACGTGGTCGAGAATGGGGTCACAACGAGAGTAAGCGAAAGGAAAGGTCTTGAGCTCAGGCTAAGGAAACTCGCACGCTGACAAGAATTCTATGCACATAAACAAACAAGTTAGAAATGATGCAATGTTTATGGTGGTATGAGATGCAAATGCATGAATGCTTCTAGCATGCGCTCTCTCACAGTCTAGGGGTGTCCTACCAAGTTGTCTATTCTATGTTCACACAGGGGTAAATGGGTCTCCGACTCAAAGTTAGAAAGATGAAGGTCCCCATTCTAAAACCCAACCAAAGCTTAGGTAGTGAACGGATGGTGCATTCGGAGCCTCGTCCTCTGCCAAAGCAGTAGGCTGTACCCTCTACTAACACCGACACGACCCCAGACAAGGGGGGACATGTCGATATTTCATCCCACGCCAAAGCCATAGAATGAGATGCCGAGAAATGTCCTTCGCAAACTGTATAGGTGGACTCCAAAGATGAGAAGATGCATGCCCTATATGATGGATGCAAAGTATGCTTTAAGTCTTTTACTTGAAAATTTATTAAACCATGGGGGAAAGTTTGCAATTTGTCACTAGTTTGTGTCCTATTTATTGATTTTGGTTGTTATGCTTTTATTAACCAAATGGGGAGAGAAAACATGTCTCTAATCTCCTAGACATGGCATATACAAGAAAGAAAGAAAACATGCAAAGCAAATATCAATTAACATACAAAAGGCATGTGCATATCATGCGCAGAAAGTGGTGGCATAGCAAATGTGTAAAAGAAAACATCCATCATACAAAAGCATGCATAAAATGTAAAGGAGATACAACTTATACTATAAGGAGAGAGCATAGCTAAGCATGGCAATAAACAAGCAAGAAGAAAAGCCAAAGCAAACGAAAAACCCAAAACAAAAGCCGGGATCTGGTTATCCCCAGCGGAGTTGCCAGTTCCTGTAACCATGCCAGCGACAGCCTCAGGCTTGGCACGAAAGGCCAAATGCACGAGGATCGGCAAAGTCACGGCAAAAATAACAAAAATAATGATAAAATGCAGGATTCGCTACCTAGTCTATTTTAAAACGGAAGACGAGGAAAACCGCCTAAAAACATTCAAATCATGCGATAATACCAATGGAAAAGGTCTACATGAATCAGAAATGGGCAAGGATCCCTGTTACGCACGATGAAGGTATTAGGCACCCTCGTGCGCCCGAAAATCGGTTTTTTAATGGATTTCTCATTTATTTGTATGGAATGTCGGCTTTTCAACCTTTTCTGTACGCCCGAGGGCGATATGCAATGCAGTGCCATATATAAGTGGTGTCCTATGCTAAACATGGGTGCTTGGGTTGTAGGGTGTGTCCTAATGCTCAGAAAGGTCACCCGTGCGGTGAGTCAAGCATCGGTGCAAGGATATTGCATAGATATGATCAACGATCTAACAAGTTCGAGTGATTTTCATCCTCCATTTACTATATGCGAAATCTAAGCTATCATGCCTAAAAAAGGCTGAAAACAGAGTGGGGTCTTCCTAATATATCCAGGAAGATAACCAGAGAAGACCAAAAGCAAATTCAAACGGGAAACATGCTAAATACCATGCCAAATGTTGCTGCGTGCAATAGAAAACAGGCTTGTGCGCCAGTGTGGTGCGCCAGACTGGTGCTCCAGTCTGGTGCGCCACCTATGTGCTCTACTGGAGTGCCAAGAAAGTGTGCCAGAGGAAATCATAGATCCGACAGTAAACCAGAATGCCATGTAATGTAAAAATCTTGTAAACTTGCAAACTCATCAGAGAATGCAACATGAGTATACATCAAAGTCCAAACATGAAAACATAATATGGGTCTTGTGCTCAAGGGCTGTATGCCTCCCACAAGACCACACCATCCTTATGCTAAGTAAAAAAACAACAAGGTTCAACCAATGCTATCCAGCTCTAGATCATGGACTGTTGCATAAGAACCTCCCAAACAGGAGTTCATGGGCAATCAGCTCACCAGATTTCAGCAACTGGCTGAATATGCAAGATGCAAAAAAAACTTAAAAACAGTGTCATCCTAGGCTGAAATCATGCATGCAAAGACATGATATATCAGAGAATACACACCATAAAAATCCAAGTCAAAAACACCTAGGAAAGCATGCAGGTCATGATACAAAGATGATGATTTACTCTCTTACCAGACTGGTGCACCAGGATGGTGCTCTGGTTAGGTGCGCCACCCTGGTGTGCCACCTTGGTGCTCCAGTGTGGTGCACTCTAGAAAATCTGAATCAGACTGCAATCTAATTTTAGATTCTTGACCAGATGCCAGAGATAAAAATGTGATTTGTCTTAACCAGGTTGATTATTCAAATGGTAAAAGGCTGAAACATGATGAAAAGCAAGCAATGAAAGTCTTTTTATCATTTATCTTAAATCATGCAAGATCATTGGTTAAGAGCTGAAATTATTGCATAGTAGATTCTAAGGAGTATGCAATGAAGTGAAGAACCAAACAATCATATAAAGATGGTGAATATGTAAAGGGTGTATTTGCAGCTCATTTCATAGCAAACATTTGCATGCATCAAGATTCAGTATGTAAAAACAGAGATTACATGATGCAGAATTAACATGGCATAGAAGCATTGTGAATATACATGTAGGAGCAATCATCTCATCATAAAAACAACATGAAAATAGCTTACTAACAGATCATATATCTAGTTCTTTGCATGCTTTTATACAGTGTGATATCTAAAGCTTAAATAAAAGGATAAGTGAAAGAGGAGGAAGAGTCTTACCTTGCTTGTGGTGTTTCCTC
>JAMKQA010057930.1:0-10947 GCA_024699735.1 Posidonia australis
TTAAATGAATTTTACTTGATTAGGGTATTATTTGTTTGATTAATTAGCTTTTAAGTGGATTTAATTTAATTTGTTTAGTTTTAAGTGTAATTGGGTCAGAGTGGGCCAGTGTGGGTCTAATTAGGCTTATGTGGGTTAGGGTTTTGGTGGTCGCGACCAAAGCATCAACCGGAGGAGCCTGCTGCCAAGTGACTTCAAAATCGGGGTGTCTACACATATATTTATTGAGTTGGTCATAAAAATAGAAAACATTTAAGGGACAACATGCAATTTTTACAATAAAATAAAGGCAACAAAATCTTATTTACAGCTACAAGGGTTTACACATAAAAAACAAGACTTAAATGTAATTAATGATCATATGGACCTAAATATAATCGACTAAAAATCCTAAGGACCTTGGCAAAACAATCCCTCTTCAAAGATCACCGACGGATCACCGGCATCTTCACTCCGGCACGAACTCCAGCGGCAAAGGATGGCGGGCGACGGTCGGGGAAGCTTGAGGGCGGCACGACAAGCGTTCCCAGGGTGTAAGGCAGGGCTGGGAAAGGCTGGGGTGCTCTTCCCATGTCGCGCTTTAGCGAGGAGCTGTCGACGCCAAAAAAGACAACGGCGGAGTGGCTGGTGATAGTGCTGCCGTTGGAATGGCGTGGCAGCGAGCAAGGGAGCTTCAAGGTAGTACGGTGGATGCTCCAGAGGGGCAAGAGGAGATCGAGAAAGTCAGGGTGGCTCCACCCACCTCCCTAGTCGGCGACGGATGTGGCATAGGTGGGGATGTCACTCCAGTGGCTGTAAAGGTGGCATGGCGATGCGGGGAGCTCCGTGGTGATACAATGGAGCTTCCGGAGGCGATGGCTTGAAGCAGGCATGGTCGGAGGGTCCCAGTGGATTTCATGGCGGGGACCGGTGGTCGACGGAGCTGCGACGGCATTCTTAAGCACAGAAGGCCAGAGGGATTGCCTCCTAAGCGATGAAAGCTTAAGGAGGTGGAGAAAGAGGGAGGAGAGGCTCCAGGAGCCTCTTCCTGTCTAAAGAGGCTAGCAACCTCACCGGTGGTGGTGAATCCACTATGGAGAAGAGGGAGACGGTGTGCAGGGCCCGTATGCCCGATGAACCTCGATTCAGAGGATAGGGGGAGCTTTACGGACCTAAAGGGGCATGACTTAAAGCTAAAATAGGGAGAAATTACCTGGGATGACGATGACGCTGTCTCTCCTGCCGAGCGACGACAGTGCTCCTAGACGTGCTTGCTCTGGTGACGTTGGCTACAAGGGGTTCTAGGTTGCAAGAGGGCTTGGAGGAGGTGGCTCGGAATTGGGGTTTCACAAGGTTGTTCTGGGGTTCAAAGGATTTCTTCTGGATTTTCGAAAATAGCCCCTATCACTACCAGCGAATGGTGTTTTTAAACTCCGGCGAAGTTCTCCCACGCTGTCGATCCTCTCTCCAGTGGCTGGGCGTTGTTGGATTGGGTGTGAGCTGAAGGAGGATTGGTAGGGGATCACGCGAGAGGAGGAATAAGCGTCGGAGATCTTGAGATCGTTGCTGGGGATTATGCTGGAAATTACGGGCTATCGGCGGTGAAAGAGGGTTGGCCAAAATTATTTTCCATCTGCCTAAGTTCTTGATTGAGAAATGAAATGGGTGTTGTCGACTGGTTTTTGGGAATTGGGCTTTTGATTTTTTTTAAGGATTTTAGGGTTTTAAGGGATTTTGGGTTTTAGTTTTTGGACTTTTTTTTTATGGTTTTAAGCTTTTGACTTTTATTGTTTTATGTTTAATCAAGTGGTTTTAATTAGGATTTTTGGGTTTATTGTTTTTAGGGTTTTTTGTGATTAGGGTTTAGGGATTTTAGGGTTTTATTTAACTTAGGTTTGTTTTTGTGATTTTAATTACGTTTTTTGTAATTTTAATGTAGGTTTTTGGTTTTAGTTTTAAGTTTAATTTGGTGATTTAATTAGGACTTTTTGGTTTTAATTAAGTTTAAATGGGTTTAAATGGACTTGGTTAATTGATTTATGTTTTGGACATGATTAATTTAGATTTAATTAGTTTTTACTTGATTTAATCAAGGATTTTGTTTAAATTTTGATTTAATTGGTTTTTATTAGGGATTTGATTTAGATTTTGATTTACTTGGTTTTTTGCTTGATTTTTGTTTGGATTAGGTTTTTTATTTAATTAGATTTAATTTTCAATGAATTTTATTGAGTTTTACTTGATTAGGGTTTTAATTAGGGTTTTTGTTGAATTAATTTGAGTTTTAAATGGTTTACATGTATTTTACTTGATTTTTGATTTTAATTAGGGTTTTCACTTGATTAATTTGGATTTTAAATGGTTTAAATGGATTTTATTTGATTTTGGTTTTAATTAAGGTTTTCACGTAATTAATTTGGATTTTGACTGGTTTAAATGGATTTTATTTGTTTTTGGTTTTAATTAAATGTTTTATCTTGAATAGTTTGAATTATAATGTCTTAAGTGAGTTTTATTTTAGTTTGGATTTTTAATTATGTGTTTTTGCTTAACTTAAGCTAGAGTAGATTTATGTGGGCCTAAATGGACATGTGTGGAGCTAGGTTGTATGTGGGCCTTAATTTTGGTGGAGTTAGGGTTTAGATGAATTTAGGATTTTAGTGAAATCAAGGCTTAAGTAGTGATCACAATCGAAGTATCTTTTCAGAAAAATTTACTACCAAGTGACTACAAAATCAAGATGTCTACACATACATTCATCATTTTACTGTCATTCTTCATCATGCAACAACGGTTGCTGTTATTCATATATCACTCTTCATCACACTTGACCATTTACCGACATACAAATCATTATGGTTTGTTTAAAAAGTAATAATAATAAAGTAACAGACACATGATGATAACCAGTAATGTAACACGAAGAATTGTACCACTAACATCCTTTTTTTTTCACTTGACTTCGTTGTACTTAGAGATGGAATTCGGGTCGGGCCATAGGCTGAACCGGGCCGACGGCCCATGTTGACAAGTCATGGGTCCAGCACGGCCCATGGCCCGCTGGTGGGCCGGGTCGGGTCGGTCCATGGCCCATGGTGTTTATTGTATGTCTTTTTTTAATATACATATATTTTTGGCTCAGACTGTTTTTACGGGCCAAATTGGACCTAGTGAATGGGCCTTCGCGGGCCTGGACCTTGGGCCTGACACGGCCCATGGTCCACAACGGGCGTGGCTCGACCCATGGAATTTTTTTTTGGTGTTGTACTTTCCACAACATGGTTTAAAGGGAAACAAACACATCTGGCGCTTAGCGGTGAAACCAGAAAATAAACAAAGGAGAGGCATGGGATTGCAGCAAAAAATTGGTTCACTGGTGTTCATATCTTTAATCTTTTGTATCTATACTAATAGATTAACAAGCTCAAGAGCTAAAAATCAACTTATATTTGTTCAAAAAGTTGTTATTATCATCCTCAATAATTTCAAGAACTAAAATTTAACACTTTTTAAATTTATCCTTAACAAATTAAGGAGATGCTACAATATACCATGTGTTTGATAGCATGGAAGATAATAGATTACAGTTGTCTAAACCACTGAATGGCAGGGGGTGGAGGAAAGAGGCGTCTGCAATCAACCATATCCTGCCGAGGACCGTTATTTATTATGTTGATTTTACATTATTCACAAATATTACAATGAAATCAAATATTATGTCTAGTTATGGAAGCATTCAGTATTTTATTTAGTTGCATGTAGGAACAAATGCTTTCATACATAGATCCAATATTTTGTTTACTTATATAAGTCAATATGATTAAATATACTGTATGTTCATAGGTTTAGTAATCTTGTAAATCTATTATTTTATGTAATTGCATATATATCCAATATTTTACTAGCGTATACTATCCTTTTTGGCCCATTGTTATAATGAAAAAATAAATATATAGTTGGAATCTGACTAGGTCATCTACTTCTGGCGATTTATGGAAAATTACAATAATAATATTATACAAATGTGATAGTTCTGAAGAAAACTTAGATAATAAATTATAGTCTTACATTTCTAAGGGACAGATTATGCTTTTACTAGCACTTACAGCCAGATCCTCTGTCCGTAATCTCGGCAATCTGACCAAAGGTGACACATGGACACCAGCATGTAATGCAACCAGAAGTGATCCATTACCAGCAAGTACAAACAATACGTCATGTAATTATTAAATTTTTTTTTTTCGATCTACAGTACGTACTCGAAGGACTGTAGAGAATGGATGGGATTTCAGCAACTTACAATTGCCGATATCACTGACGCAGCCGCAGAGGCCAGTCGACCATTCACCTGGAGCCTGCGTCCCTGCACCTGCAAGACACCAGGAGGAGGATAGCGTTCGACGTTCGCCGGCTGGCGGACCGGAGTCGGCACGTCGCCGCACTCTCCTGCTGTCGCCATGCACGAGAATGAAAGCTCCTGTGGTGGTCAGCTGGGAAACGAGAGCAAGCTAGTAGAAGAAGATGGTGGGGGAGAGAGGGAGATGTTTTGCTTCATTAATGAGAATGGAAAGCTCAATATCGAGAGAGAATAGAAGGTATATATATTAAAACAATTATATTCCAACATCCCATTGATTCAAAATTACCTTTAAACTGTAAAACAAATAAAAGTAAAAAAAAACAAACTCTCCGGACTTTAGTACTACACATTGAGTAAAGGTGTCCAATGGACTTGAACACTCACTTAGTGCTTATAGATTTATATCCGAAAGTAACCACAGTAGATTATTCCTTGAACTAATTTCTTTTTACTCGATTTCAACCTACTACACACGTAGTACGCACTACATCTTTTGCTTCTCTAGATAGCACATTATAACCTTACATTTGTATCTATTTTCATAAGTACTTTTAAAAAATAGTTCGTCGATCCTCAAAGTTGTGGCCCCACGACCACACTTACCATAGGTAAATCTCCAAGGATAATTTGCAATACATTAACTTACCACATAGACTTTAATTCAATTCTATTTTATTGCAGCTCATATACTATTATCTTAGGGATAGGGTTGGAGTTGTACTCCATAATTTGAGTGTTGTGTCTCATATGGTAAATGTAACCATGCCGGCGACAACCTCGGGCTTAGCGCGAAAGGTCAAATGCACGAGAATCGGCAAAGTCACGGCAAAAATAAGATAAAAATGTAGGAGTCGCCACCTAGTTTATTAAAATGGAAGACGAGGAAAACCATATAAATCATGCAAATAAGCCAATGGAAAAGAAGGTCTCAAACCAGAAATGGGCATGAATCCCTGTTACACACGAGGAAGGTATTAGGCACCCTTTATCGGTCTTTCTATAGGTTTCTCGTTTACTTAAATGAAATGTCGGCTTTCTAGCCTTTTCTGTACGCCCGAGGGCGATATGCCATGCCATGCTAAGTGAGTAATGTCTTATGCTAAAATAAGGAGGCATAGAGTGCAGGGTGTGTCCTAATGCTCAGAAGTATCGCTCATATAATGGGTCAAACATTGATGCAAAAATATTGCATAAATAAGATCAAGGATCTAAGTACTTTGAGCGATTTTCATCTTTGCTTTACTACATGCCACATGTGATCTAACATGCATAAAAAAAAATGTCTGAAAATAGAGTTAGGTCTTCCTGGTATATCAAGGAAGAAAACCAGAAGAATCCAGAAGCAAATCAAAACCGAAAAACATGCTAAAAACCTTGTGAAAGGCTGCTGTGTGTAACAGAAAACAGGCAGGTGCACCTGTATGGTGCACCAGACTAGTGCTCCAGTCTGGTGCGCCACCTATGTGCTCCTGTGTGGGCCAGAAAGATGTGCCAAAGAAAATACAGAAATCTATGTAGTGCAATGTCACATATAAATGCGTTTTAGAAAATTGTGCGATGCAAAATCCTTTGCAAACCCGGAAAACATACTTTGTAAATCTAGAAAAATGCAAGCATGAGAAGATTTAGGGAGCTTGTGCTCAAGGGCTAATAGCCTCGCACAAGATCACACCCTATTCATGCTAAATGAATGCAACAAGGTTCAACCATGTCTCCTGGATCATAGACTGATGTATAAGATTCTCCATATTGGAGTAAAGGGCAATCACCCTACCAGAACTTAGCCATGGGCTGAAGATACAAAGTGGAAAACAACTTAGAAAACAATTTCATTTGAGGTTGAAATAATGCATGCAAAATCATGAAATATCAGAGAATCAGCACCAAAAGAATCAGACTCAAAGTCATCCGAGAAAACATGTAGATGGGGATGCAAAAGAGGGTGATCTTCTCTCTGACCAGTCTGGTGCCCAAAAGAATTAGACTCAAAGTCATCCGAGAAAACATGCAGATGGAGATGCAAAAGAGGGTGATCTGCTCTCTGACTAGTCTGGTGCACCAGACTGGTGCGCCGGAGTGGTGCTCTGGTTTGGTGCGCCACTCTGGTGCTCCAATTTGGTGCGCCAGAATGGTGCGTCCCAGAAAATCTGAATCAGACTGCAGTCTGATTCAGAATCTGGTCCAGATTAAGAGATAAGTGATTTTTCTTAACCCAGATTAGTTTATACAAATGATAAGAGACTAAAACATGATGAAACAGCAACAAATGAATATCTTTTATCATTTAATTCCAAATCATATCAAATCATAGGTTCATGGCTGAAATACTTGCATGGGGTTCTAAATGATGTAATAAAACATGAATGAGTGAACTTAACAACCATATGTAAAAGATGAATGTATAAAGACTAGATTTGCTGCATATTTCCTAGCATGTACGTGCATGAATCATGGATCATTGTATAAAGAAACAGAGAAGAAAAACCACTCATAAGAATTACATGATGTAGATTTTTATCGTATAGATCTTACATGTAGAGCATCTTATACATGGGGTAATTTTCTCATCATGAATCTCATGTAAACAACAAGGAAAAAAATCAGTTTATTTGAAGTGCATGTCATACTTTATTCAGTGCAAGAGCTAAGATTAAAGATAAAATGAAAAGAAAGGAACCTACCTTGTCCCAAGTATTCCTTCTTAGAAAACCCAAGATAATATGATTCTTGTTGCTTTGGAAGGGCTAGAGATGCTTTAGAATGCAAGAGGATGCTCAAGAAAACGAGAATAGGTTGCTAAAATCAGTATATGGCTTGCTCAAGGTGCTCTCTTGGATCTGGATTGCTTGATCAGGGGTCCTAAATGGCTACCTATGGGGGTCTTTATATAGGATTTTTCAAGGGTAACCCCCATGGAATGCAGGCAGCCTCGTAAACAAAGAGCCTGACGTAGATTCCATGACATATTCGCTAGTGAAGGTTACAGACATGGGAGGTGGAAAGCTAGCAGTCAGCAACCTGAAAAGGGGATGTGCGCCAGCTTGGTGTGCCAGATAGGTGCGCCTGTCTGGTGCTCCGGCTAGGTGTGCCGCTGTAGTGCTCTGCTCGGTGCTCCAATCAGGTGCTCCACATTGATGCTCTAACTTGGTGCTCTCCTCAACCTGTCTGAATTTCTAATTGGGTTGTGTGCTTGCTATAGGTTTGTGGCTGATTTAACTGATGGGATCGGGTTTGGCATATCCAAAGCAACATCTGGAAAATTTATTTATTGGCCACCTCAAAATCAGGGTGTCTACAGTAATAGAATTTCTCTAGTGGGTATTTCATTATACAACACTTTTTATGGGCTTAAGTTCCATCTCTCTTGATGAAGATATAATAAAATTCTCTGATAAGCATTTACTCAAATGATCTATCAAATTTCTTTAGATTTTACAATTTCAAGTGATATGACTTCAGTAGACAATCAACGTCTAATTGACGCATGTTTCAACTTTACATGTTCATTTAACTTTTCATTTGTGTTAACTCTCTTGACTAAGGCAATACAAGTAGTGTTGTCTCAATAAACACAAATTAATGGCATAGGATTAGGTACAACAGGTAAGTTTAACAATAATCCTCTAAGCCAATCAGTTTTTACACCTACTAAGTCTAATATTATAATTTCAGTCTTAGTGGTTGACCTAGAAATTAAAGTTTGATTTGAAGATTTCCATGATATCGCTCCACCTCCTAAAAGGAAAACATAGCTACAAGTAGACTTAACTTTAGTTAAAGTAGATGCCCAATTAGTATTGTAATAGGCTTCTAATATTCCAAGATTGCCATAATAATACAATACATAATCACTTGTGAGTTTTAAATAAGCAAATGCTCTATTTATAGCTTTTTAATATTTCTTGTCAAGATTTTATAGACACCCCGATTTTGAGGTGACTCATTGATAATTTTCCAGATGTTGCTTTGGATGTGGCTGACCCTTGAACCGATCCGAAACCTATAGCAGGCCCACAGCCCAAATAGAAATCTAGACAAGTAGGGGAGCACACTTAGCTGGCACACTTATCTAGCACATTTAGCTAGCACACCTACCTAGCACACTTAGCCGGCACACTTGCCTAGCACACCTAGCTGGAGCACCAAGCAGGAGCACATAAGTGGTGCACCTAGCTGGCGCACCTCTCTGGCACACCAAGCAGGTGCGCAGCCATTTCGCAGATTGCAGACTGCTGACTACTGACTTTCCACCTCCCACGGTTGTTACCTCTATCAACGAATATGCCATGGAATCTTCCAGGCTTTTTGTCTACGAGGCTCCCTTCATTCCTATGAGTTACCCATGAGAGTTCCCTATAAATAGACACCTATAGGTAGCCATTGGGGAGATTTAGAAAAGTTGAAGACACACAATTGCAACCAGAATTCAACAGCTGTCCTTTTGAGTTCTTAGCTTTCTTCTTGTATCCAAAGATATTCTCAGCCCTTCCAAAGCATCAAGGAGCTTATTATCTTGAGTCTTCTTTGAAGGAACATCTACGACACGGTAGGCCTTCTCACTTTTCCTTTTAATTCTCACTTTTCCATTGTGGGTCATGCATCTCCATGTTTCATGCTTTAAAATTACAGCATCCGCACATCACCTAAATCGCATCATATGCATTGTACTTTCTTTTCATTGTAATCATTATAATATGAACATTGGCATAACTGTTGCCTGATGAGAAAAATCGGAAGCCTGCCTGCTTAGGAAGAGTTTGATCCTCCTCACGTGTTACTACCTATGTGACCTAGGGAGTGAGGGAGTGACTATCCACGGGAAAATGGGCGAAATGTACAAATTCCTAAGGGACCTACACCTCCAGAGGGAGACAAAATGCTAGGATGAAAGTGAGAATGCGAGCCAATAAAAAACATAGACTTCGGAGCACAAAAGAAATAAGAAGATAGAAGTTGCAGACAGAAGTAGGCTCCAATGAGAGAGGGATGTAGGACAACTCTGTCCCTACCGCATAACTTGGAGAGGAGTTGAAGCATACACCTACCAAGCCTACATGTTCTAAGGGACTAGCCACCCCTTTTATATCAAACTAAAAGAGCAGTCACCCCTCAGCATAGGTGTTTATTACCTCCAAGTAGGGGATAGGGTAAGTCAGCATGCCTTTGAGGGAGAAAAAGAAAATGAATTATTGAAAAAGTAGGTATAGGGCCCTAGGAATTTGGCATGGAACCTATTTTACTCTGGAAATCCATTGGTTGAGTGAGAGCCACCATAAACCCAGGAATCCAGGTAGCACCAAGTGAGTCGAGGACACAATCTAATTCCTTGTAGCAGGCAATGAAGGCTTCCTCGGTGCTGAGGGCATATCTTCTATCTACACAATGCATAAATCTTGCTTCCATCTTATAAGTCTTGCATAAATCATTGGGCATTTAGCATTGGTGAGTTCACCACATTTGCATTTTGCATCGCTTTGCAAGGCGTTTGTCCGTGTTCCGACCAGGGGCATGCTAGCTGCCTTTTGAGTTGGAATGTTGGCAAATAAGGGAGCTCAACCAGGGGCATGTTAACAACTCTTTGGTTGGACATAGGTCTTTGACTAGGGGCATGTTAACTACCTTTCCAAGTCAAGAAGATCATGGGGACAGTACTACTTTTGGGAGCATGTACATGAGGCTTCCAGCAAGCATTTCTGGATAAGCCTGTCAGTACATAGGAGCATAGCCGTCACAGTACATGAAACCGATAGCTAACATATATGGCAATAGCCCGTCGGTCCACCATGCTTCTTCCAAGATGAGAACAAACCTTGTCTGCCTAGAGCAAAAAAGACATAGAAAATGGGTTTCCAGAATCCAGCTACAACACATAACAAGTGCCTAGCTGCCTTTTGAGTTGGAATGTTGGCAAATAAGGGAGCTCAACCAGGGGCATGTTAACAGCTCTTTGGTTGGACATAGGTCTTTGACTAGGGGCATGTTAACTACCTTTCTAAGTCAAGAATATCATGGGGACAGTACTACTTTTGGGAGCATGTACATGAGGCTTCCCGCAAGCATTTCTGGATAAGCCTATTAGTACACAGGAGCATAGCCGTCACAGTACATGAAACCGATAGCTAACATATATGGCAATAGCCTGTCGGTCCACCATGCTTCTTCCAAGATGAGAACAAACCTTGTCTGCCTAGAGCAAAAAAGACATAGAAAATGGGTTTCCAGAATCCAGCTACAACACATAACAAGTGCCTAGCTGCCTTTTGAGTTGGAATGTTGGCAAATAAGGGAGCTCAACCAGGGGCATGTTAACAGCTCTTTGGTTGGACATAGGTCTTTGACTAGGGGCATGTTAACTACCTTTCTAAGTCAAGAATATCATGGGGACAGTACTACTTTTGGGAGCATGTACATGAGGCTTCCCGCAAGCATTTCTGGATAAGCCTATTAGTACACAGGAGCATAGCCGTCACAGTACATGAAACCGATAGCTAACATATATGGCAATAGCCTGTCGGTCCACCATGCTTCTTCCAAGATGAGAACAAACCTTGTCTGCCTAGAGCAAAAAAGACATAGAAAATGGGTTTCCAGAATCCAGCTACAACACA
>JAMKQA010057938.1:0-10055 GCA_024699735.1 Posidonia australis
TACGTTTTAGTGTTTTATTAGGTCATGTGGGTTAGTGTGAACCTAATTGGGCTTGTGTGAGCTAGGGTTCTGGTGGTTGCGACCAGAGCATCAACCGGAGGAGCCTGCTACCAAATGAGCTCAAAATTGGGGTGTCTACACCACCTTAATCAAGGATGACCAGGCCACAAGCAAACCACCGAAGTGTGACCAATGGTGCTTGCACTACTACGGTGAAAGTCCCTATGTAGGGCAGAAACCGTCCTAGTTAACAGGCCTCACTCTGCCCTCTTACAGGCTACTCAAAAACACGGGGATGCGTCTCCTCACGACGCCCCTATGGTGGCCCGGACACCTAGGTTTCATATCCCTAGGTCAAGCCTACACAGTCACAAATGGGGTAATTCGGTCTCTCTCAACTATGCCAAACCTCGACAACTACGGTCGTGTTTGACAACTTGTTCCCATTGGAGTCTCATACCTCTTATCAGATTGTCGACACCAAACCACGTGGATCCGAAACAAAACCTCGACACCCGTACAAACAACGGTGTCGCATCCAATAGCATAGAGGTCTCATACCCCCTAGCTTATTATCATGTACTTCTGAGTACAATCAGTACCCAGGGTCTTCGACACTTGGAACAAATAGAGTATCATACCTCTAAGTCCAACCAGCCCTCGACCGCAGACCTCAGCCATGGACTTGTAGACGACAAACTAGGAGTATTATACCTTTAGAATCTGATAAATACTTACCTCAGCCTCATGGTCTCATCACAATAGAAAACACTGGAAGTTACTTTCAAAACCTTTGAAAAGCACACACAATTCTTTTTCAAACTCTTTTGGAAAACCAATTCGAAAGCATATCTCAAATATACCACAAAACCATAAGCCAAGCATCACATGGGAAAACTATAATGAGAGTCATCTACTCTCAACCAAAGTCTCTTTCCCAAAATCCTTTAAATCACTTTCTTTTTAAAGTTTTGAAAACCATTTAAAATTCCCCAATTCTATAGGAAAACTTCATGAAAACACAGCCCAAACAACTCCACCGTCCGGCACAGAAAACCACATTTTGGGAACGTTTGAGTTCTCGAACAACACGCTCAACCCATGACGATAACCCAAGAAGAACACTAGCAAACATATCCTCTGAATATCTAGTTCACCCATAAGACACCATACAAGGGCCAAAACCTTGGTCCCGAAGTCCTATTGCACTTACAAGACCGAACAATGCTATTGAATATCCCCTTCAATGCACCACACCCAAAACCACTCACGGGCTGACCCTAAGGTTATTCCATTACCTAGAGTCCATCTAGACAAATAATGGGGGAGGCTTAGCATTTCTAAGTCATATCAGCTTTTAATCAACCCATATTCTAGGGTTCTCTTACTAATTCATTTTAACCAATCCTAATCCCATTCTAACGATTAACATAATCCTCATCGTCCAAATTAATCACCACCTTCCAGATTAATATATATATACGCCTATATATATATATATATATGCACGGGTTCGGCACGTGCTCCAGTTTTTTGTCAGAATTTAGGTGACTTGCAGCAGGGCACCCGGAAATTGCCTGGGGTGGGAGCTCCAATCGAACCCTCAAACAACCACCGAAAAACTCAAATAAAAGATATGTGGTAGACCCTCGATTCTACTCCAAACCATGCATCAAGATATAAAATCGTTAAGGCAGAAGGGTCAAAATGACCCAAAACACACCAACCACCATAAATATCCATAAATGCCACAATAAATTCCCAAAAATTCTAAAACATTAAATTTAGCCTAGATTACATGCATCCTAGGAATTTCTACCATTTCACATGATTTCTACACATTAAATTGGGGATTCATACCTGAAACGACTTCTGGAGATCTCCAACCAACTCTAGCGAATACCGATGAACTACGGCGGCCCTGCACGTCCTCTGCCACTCCACGACCCCGAGGACGTCGCTCCGGAGCCTCCTGCACCTCCACGAGCCGTCGCAAGCCACCGCCTCCTGTCTCCCACTCTCAAGCCCACTCTATCACCCGCACCCACCCAAGACCGAAAGGAGGAGTGAAGAAGAAGATGGACGAGTGGAGGGGGAAAAGAGAGGAGGAAAGGAAGGGAGGGAAGAAGGCTGGGGCTTAGGTGCGTTGGAGAGGACTCGCCCCATGCACGCGTTAAATACGCGGGGGAGGAAGTCGCAGTGCACCTGCCCACCAACCTCCGACATGCACACACCAGCCAGTCTTCGACCACCCTCCAGCCTCGTCGCACACAGCCCAACCGCCAGCTCCAAGGCACGAACCAACGACTCCCAACACCAAACACACCCCATGTGAACCCACACCGGGGCCCACAAGCACAGTCCCACAATGCATAGTGCCAACCACGTATAGGAACAGCCCACGAAGCCCAAGCCCAAAAGTACAAAACCACACAATGGGCCTTGGAACAGTAACACCCGTCTAGGAATAAAATTCATAAGATGTAAATAATTACAAAATGAATTTTACATGTGTTACATCCTAACCCCCTTAAAAGAAGATTTTGCCCTCGAAATCACTAGGCGAAAAGATATGGGTACTGGGCTTAAATGGCTTCCTCACGTTTGCACGTGGCCTCTAGGGCTCCATGATGATGCCATCGCACCAAGACCAACGGAATCACCTTGTTCTGCAGCACCTGCTCCTTGCGGTCAACAATCTCGACGGCATCCTCCTCAAAGGACAGATCTTCCTGGAGCCCTTTTGGCTAAACTGGGATCTCATGAGAAATGTCAGCCAGACACTCCCTTAGCATGGAGACATAGAATACGTCGTGCACAGACAATATCTTTGGTGGTAGATCCAACTGATAAGCAACCTCATCGATCATCTAGATGATTTGGTACGGGCCAATATAGCGAAGACTCAGCTTGCCACGCTTCCCAAATTGCACGATACCCTTGGTCGGCGACACCTTCAGAAACACATAGTCTCCCACTAGAAACTCTAGTGATCTACGCCTCCTGTCTACATAGCTCTTCTGCTGACTCTGTGCAGCCAATAGCCTTCCACAGATCAAATCCACCTTGTCTGCATACAACTGCACAAGCTCAGGACCAATCAACTGATGCTCTCCCACCTCGCTTCAGCAAATCGACGATCTGCATGGCTTACCGTACAAAGTTTCATACGACACCATCCCGATGCTCAAGTGATAACTATTGTTGTAGGTGAACTCAATCAGCGGCAAATGGTCCTCCCAGCTCCCTTGAAAGTCTAAGGCACATGCTCTGAGCATATCCTCTAGCATCTAGATAGTCCTCTCTGTCTGACCATCCGACTGAGGATGAAATGTTGTGTTATAGTTGAGAATGGTGCCAAAGGCCTTCTGTAGAGTTCTTTAGAACCTTGAGGTGAACCTCGTGTCTCTATCCAACACGATAGACACTGGAACACCATGCAACCTAACCACCTTGGAGACATACAACTCCGCCAGGCGGTGCATTGGAAGCTTCACCCAAATGGCCAAGAAGTGAGCAAACTTGGTTAGTCGATCCACGATCACCCACACGGTGTCATTCTTCCTCTGAGTCTGTGGAAAACTAGTCACGAAGTCCATCGAGATGTGCTCCCACTTCCACACAAGAATATCCAATGCAAGGTCTCTCTAGGTCTCTAGTGCTCTACCTTGACCAACTGGCAAGTAGTACACCACGCCACATGGTCAGCAATATCTCCCTTCATGCCAGGCCACCAAAAATTTCACTTCAAGTCTCGGTACATCTTCGTACTCCCAGGGTGAATGGTGTACCTGGACCGATGCACTTCATCCAACAACCTCTGCCTAGCCTCCTCATGCTGGGGCACATATAGACGTATACCATACCTCAGCTCTTTGTATACCCCAACAGAGAAATGAGGCTCTCCACCAGCCTACTGCTTCTCAAACACAGCCTGAACAAACAGATCCAGCTCCTGACAAGCGACAATAAACACTAACAGCTTCGGCCGAATAGACAAGTTGGCCACCCAGGCACCAATTATTTCCCGAGCTTGCCGCTTCGGCCAAATCCTCCAACAGGGTCCACTCCTTGACCATCAGGCTTTCCATCACGTGTATATGCCGACTCAGGGCATCGACGACCACGTTGGCCTTGCTGGGATGGTAGGACAGGTTGAAATCATAGTCCTTCAAATACTCCATCCAACGGTGCTGCCTCAGGTTGAGGTCTCTCTGCGTAAAGATATACTTCAAGCTCTGATGATCGGTGAAAACCTCAAACTACCCCCCATAGAGATAGTGTCGCCAGAGTTTGAGAGCGAACACTATGGCAGTCATCTCCAAATCGTGGGTCAGGTAGTTCTTCTCATGATCCTTCAGCTGGCGCGAAGCATATGCGATGACATTGCCATGCTGCATCAGAACACACCCTAATCCAACACCACTAGCATCACTATACACAGTGAAGCTGCAACTTCCAGAAGGCAGAGTCAACACAGGGGCAGAAACCAGACGAGACTTTAGCTCTTGGAAACTCACCTCACAATTCTGGTCCCAACAAAAAGGAACTCCCTTTCTACTCAACTCTGTCAAAGGTGCGACTATGGAGGAGAAATCCTTGATAAACCTCCTATAATAGCCCGTCAGACCCAAGAAACTCCAGATCGCCGTCACAGTCTTGGGTCGCTCCCAACTGCTCACCGCCTCGACCTTGGCAGGATCCACTCTAATGCCTTCTCTAGAGATCAAATGGCCAAGGAACATGACTTCACTCAGCCAGAACTCACACTTGGAGAATTTGGCGTACAGTTAATGATACCTTAGAGTATCCAAAACCGCCCTTAGGTGCAAGGCGTGAGTTCCAACATCCGGGGAGTAAACCAGCACGTCATCAACAAAAACCACAACGAACTGGTTTAGAAAAGAGCTAAAAATCTTGTTCATCAGATCCATAAATGCAGTTGGTGCATTAGTCAAGCCGAAAGGCATGATCGTGAACTTGTAATGCCCGTACTGCGTTCGGAAAGCAGTCTTCTGAATGCCTGAGTCTCGTATCCCCAACTGGTGATACCCTAACCTCAGATCAATCTTTGAGAATACGGATGCAGACTACAACTGGTCGAACAGGTCAGCAATGAGGGCGAAGGGATACTTGTTCTTCACCATAATCTGGTTCAGCATCCGATAGTCTATACACAATCAGACAGGTGCTCTCCACGGAAACACACTTGGCCTGATAAATCCCTTTTCCAGCAACTCCTACAACTGAGTCTTGAGCTCTCGCAATTCCGCTGGCGCCATGCAATAAGGAAGCTTCGACACAGTACCAGAACCAGGGATCAGATCGATCGAGAACTCGACTTCCCTGTGAGGTGGCATACCAGGCAAATCATCAGGGAAAACGTTGGGATATTCACACACCATAGAAATGTTGTGAACACCCAACTCCAGAGAGATGGAGGTAACTATACTAGCTAGATACCCCATACAATCCCTGACCAAAGACTTATAAGCCTTCATAGCTGAGATGACAAGCTTAGGCTCACCCTCACACCCACCTTGCACAAAGAAAGATTCATCCTCAAGAGACTCAAATTAAACTCTCCTCCAAGCACAGTCGATCAAAGTGGACTGCTGTGCCAACCAATCCATGCCATGTATCACATCGTACTCCTGCATGTCCATCACGATCAAGCTGGCGTCGAACTCTCTGTCATTCAGAGTCAAGTCGACAAATCGCAGAGACCTCCATGCCAAACTGTGCTCCCCTAGCGGCGTCACCATGCTGAGATGAAAGGCCAGTCTAACTGGTCTCTCTCCCAACTCTGCCACGAAAGACTTAGAGATAAAGAAGAAAGAACTTCCTGAGTCAAACAACACTTTGGCCATGCGGCTAGCCACAATAAAAGAACTTGATGGCCAAGCAAAACAACACCACACATCCATACAATCAGGAAGATGTCCAGAATATAAAAAGGATTACAACATATCTCAGAGGGTTACAGAACCAACTACTCATCCTTACCCTCAACAACATCTCCTGAAGACTCAGCGCCTGGAGCTGCAATGGTGAACACCCGTCCCTTAGTCGACTACTGTGGCATGCTTCCTGCCTTCTTAGGCAGTTCTAGATAGGATCTCTGAACGTTTCCCGCCTTCCCACAATTATAGCACACCACCGAAGCTGAGGTCCACCTAGGTTGAGGACAATATACAGCGATGTGGCCCACCTAACCACAGTTGAAGCATTGATTCCTTCCGAGAGCACTGGACCCTGTCTAACTGAGGCTAGCTCCGCTACCCCCAGCAACACTCATCCGGCCCACAGAGGAAACACTAGACCTCGTCTTCTACTTCTTCTTAGGGATACCTAAACTACCAACACTTGGAGGACCAGAGAAAGAGAACCAAGAGGTAAAAGAAGACTTACCCTTCCTCTTGGGACGACTCTCCGGAAACTTTTGATGCTCTACCTCGAAGCGGTAAGCCATCCCAACCATGTCCTTCACAGTCTAGCACCGACAGCCCATCACCTTCACCCGTAGCCCTGGGTTCAAGCCATCTAGAAACCTCTGCGCCCGCTCCTCCTCACTTATAAGCAAGAGCAAAACATTCCAACCGGGCGAACTCAGTCTCATACTCGAGCATCGACATCGTACCCTGCTCCAGACTTCAGAAATCTCAATGAAGCTGCTCCTTCACATGAGCGAGAAAATACTTGTCATAGAAGGCCACCTTGAAATTCTTCCACTGGATGCTAACAGTGACTAAGTCCGGGAACTTCAAACGCCTCACAGGCTTCCACCACCTATCTGCCTCACCATCTAGCAGGTAGGTCGCCAGCCACACTCAATGCTCCTCCAGGTACACTATGCTCTCCAGCATCTTCACCACCTTCTCCAACGAAGCCTCGCTCTCCTCAGCACTAACCTTGCCCTTGAACGACGATGAACGAAGCTTCGTGAACTGGTTCAGCTACGAGTCGCCCAACGGCTCGCTAGCACTACTCTTGTTGAACGCGTGAGAGATCCCGTGTGCCAAACGCCTCAGTTCTGCACGAACCGCCTTCCATCCGCCTATGTCCTCTCAGGGCTCGGTCTCCTCGACAAGGGCTTTGCCCTTACAACCATGAGGAGGCATCTTACTGGAGAAAGGCAAAGTACCTACACCACAGACAAAACAACAACCAGAAAACCATGGCGAAAAATAAGGTATAGACTCTACCATGCATGCAAAACCTATGGAATCTCTAGACCAGACACCTTAGGTGTAGTGCAACCTAGTGAACCTGGAGCTCTGATACCAAAACTGTAACGCCCCTCATATTCCATAATAATTTAAAATAGATTAAATTACTGGAAAATTAAAGCCAAACAGAAAATATCTAACTACCAAGAACCTGTGTGTGCGGCTAGGAGACTCCAGACTATATGCACTATGCTAAAACCAACTACATGCCTGCACTTGTAAACTAAAACCATAAGGAAAATGCATGAGTGACAAAAGTCACCCAGTACGCACCTTAAAGGAAAAACCGTGGAAAGCAAATCATAATTACTTTTCTTTTAAAATTCATTTCACAAACCAGGCCCACACCGGCCAAAACCACAATCGGGGCTCTAGTAACCCAAAACTACAAGTAAAGGCTCTCAATGGCTAAAACCACACACAGTGAGTCGGGAAGCCCGACGCTAGGCAACCTAACTCTGGCCACGCGCAGTCCACCGAGGAGTGACCATGGCGTTCTGCACTACCACAGTGAAGCCACTTTGTGCAGGAGCAATCATCGTCCCTCGATTTTTCCTACCTGGAGAACTCTTACAAAGCCAACCCCTCCTTGGGAAGGTTGTCCTGTCTCTCAGGATGCTACCAGCTACGGGGCAAGTGTTCCACCCACACTAGTCGCCATAGGGTCCGCCTCCTCACGACGTCCTCCACACACGGTTCTCAGGAGGGAGTGTCATACCTCTACATCTGACAACGCCTGAGCCTCAGTGCTTACAGCTACAGTAGGAGTATCATACCTCCCCGTCATGCCACAAGACACCTCAACCCACGGACCTCAACGCTAGCCTTGAGACGACAGTCAAGGAGTCGCATACTTCTAGGACTCAACGCCCATCAGCCTTAGGTATCTCGGCCCTTGACCTCATCTAGGGAGTCACGCCCGACCACTAGATAATGTCGTCACATTCCTTAGTCCCGACAACACGATCCCACGTTGTCTCGGCTTGCACACAGAAAACCAGAGAAACATTTTCCAAAACTGGCCAACCATTTCTTTGAAACCCATTTTCCAAAACCATTTTCATATCTTTGAAAACTATTCCAAAACCTCGACAAAGCGGCGCATCAGGTGTCTCAAGGGACCACCACAGATAACCCACAATCTCATCTTACAGGGACAATACAAACCAATCCGGAAAACTACTACATTGAAATATGTTTTTTTTCCAAAAATTCGGGAAAACCCAAAAAATGCCCTAGAAGACCCGCACATGTGGAGCGCGTGCCTGGCCAGCGCCCTTGGCACTTTCGTCTGAATGCCAAAAAAGCCTGGACCAGGGGCCAGAACAGCTGCCGAACCTGTGCATATGGCCAGCGCAATTTGCCCACGCCCCAGTTTTCTGTCAGAATTCAGGTGACTTGCAGCAGGGCACCTGGAAATCGCCTGGGGTAGGAGCTTCGATCGGACCACCCAAACAACCACCGAAAAACTCAAATAAAACATATGTGGTAGACCCTCGAGTCTACTCCAAAACCCAACAAACAAAACTAAAATCCATTCACCATGCATCAAGATATAAAATCGCAAAGGTAGAAGAGTAAAAATGACCCAAAACATACCAACCGCCATAAATAGCCATAAATGCCACAATAAATTCCCAAAAATTATAAAACATTAAATTTGACCTAGATTACATGCATCCTAGGCATTTCCACCATTTCACATGATTTCTACACATTAAATTGGGGATACATACCTGAAACGACCTCTAGTGATCTCTGGCTGACTTCGGCAAATTTCGACGAACTACAGTGGCCCTGCACGTCCTCTACCACTCCATGACCCCGAGGACGTCGCTCTGGAGCCTCCTTCACTGCCATGAGCCGCCACAAGCCCCCACCTCCCGTCTCCCACTCTCAAGCCCACTTTGTCACCCGCACCCACCCAAGATCGGAAGGAGGAGTGAAGAAGAAGATGGAGAAGGAGTGGAGGGCGAAAAGAGAGGAGGAAAGGAAGGGAGGGAAGAAGGCTGGGGCTTAGGTGCGTTGGAGAGGACTCGCCCCATGCACGCGTTAAATACGCGGGGGAGGAAGTTCCAGTGCACCTGCCCACCAACCTCCGGCACGAGTACACTAGCTAGTCTTCGGCCACCCTCCAGCCTCGCCGCACACAGCCCAACTGCCAGCTCCAAGGCACGAACCAACGACTCCCTGCACTAAACACATAACCACCAGTCGTAACAAATGACCTATGAACGTGGGGCCACGAGGACCCACACTCGGGCCCACAAGCACAGTGCCAACCATGTACAGGAACATACCACAAAAGCCAGCCCACGAGGCTCGAGCTCAAAAGCACAAAACCACACAACGGGCCTCGGAACAGTAACACCCGTCTAGGAATAAAATTTATAAGATATAAATAATTACAAAATGAATTTTATGGGTGTTACAATGACTATACCACCGTGGAGTGTATCGGTATGTGCTGCGTTGTAGAAAGGGAGAAAGGGAATAAGAGACAATGATTATTAGATTAGGGTTGGGGTCGGATTTAGACTCTAAAATATTAAGTTTTATGCTTTTATAAAAAAAAAATATATATATAATATGTATTTATAATTATAAATAAATAATATTATGTATAATTATATATATAGGGAAAAGTTCAGTTAAGGACATGTCCTCATTTTAGCATTTTAAGGACAACTCTAAAAACACATATTAAGGATTCAAATTCAAAATCCATTCCATGGATCTTGATGCACTTCATTTAGATTAGATATAAACAAAAATTCAAGACATTTCAAAAATTTTAGTTTATAGATCTTGTAAATGACAAATTCA
>JAMKQA010057945.1:0-10059 GCA_024699735.1 Posidonia australis
AAAAGTGGGAAGGGCCTACCTTGTCCAAGATGTTCCTTTAAAAAAAGACCCAAGATAATAAGCTCCTTGATGCTTTGGAAGGGCTGAGAATATCTCTGGATGCAAGGAAAAGCTTGAGAGCTCAAGTGGATAGTTGCAGAATTCTGGAGAAGGTTGGCTGTAGCTGTGTATGTCCAACCCCAAATGGCTGCCTATAGGGGTTTATATATAGGGATTTTTCAAAGGTAATTCCTAGGAAAGCAAGGAGCCTCGTAGACGAAAAGCCTGGAAGATTCCATGACATATTCGTTGGTAGAGGTAACAACCATGGGAGAAGGCAAGCCAGCAGCCAGCAGCCTGAGAAATGGCTGGGCGCCAGGTATGTGCGCCAGGTATGCGCGCCAGGTAGGTGTGTTACTGTAGTGCTCCTGCTCGATGCTCCAAACAGGTGCTCCACATTGGTGCTCCAGCTAGGTGCTCTCTCCAACTTGTCTAGATTTCTAATTAGGTTGTGGGCCTGCTATAGGTTTTGATTTGGTTTAGCTAATAGGATTCAAGGGTTAGTCACATCCAAAGCAACATCTGGAAAGCTCATCTATGAGTCACCTCAAAATTGGGGTGTCTACACCCTAAAACCCATTATTCATTGAAAACATTCATTATAGGGCTAACAGGGCATTTACGGCATACCGAATTTCCTCGGTATACCGAAATATGTGCAGATTAGAAAAATCAGAATAGAAACCCAGAACGGCATACCAAAATTCACCAGCATACCGAATAAAAAAAAAATTGGCATACTGAATTATTTTCGGTATATCGATGTGCCCAACCGTTGTAGATTTCGGTCGACCGTTTTGATTTTAGCATACCGAATCAGTAGCCGTTAGTGAACATTAAAGAAACGTTAGACACATTCTTATATTCATATTTTCCTATAAATAGGCCCCCATTCTTCACCTACAGAGAAACCAATACTTACTACACTTACGATAGAGCTTCAAGAAACATTATTTCCAAGCATTCCACTCCAACTTTGTTAGAAAAACTCCTAAGGCAAGAGAGTTCCATTTCCATCCACCCACTTAA
The DNA here is from genome assembly GCA_024699735.1 of Posidonia australis. Classification (NCBI taxonomy): domain Eukaryota; kingdom Viridiplantae; phylum Streptophyta; class Magnoliopsida; order Alismatales; family Posidoniaceae; genus Posidonia; species Posidonia australis. Next base: position 1,069 of record JAMKQA010057945.1, read on the forward strand.
TCAATTTGAGTTTGGGAGATTGAAGAAAAAGAATTGTAAATTACAAGTGTAAAAGTTCTTCTCCGGGTTGTGAGAAGGAAGCAACGTTTTTGCAGAGCTTGGCGAGGATTCCTCAAGGGTGTACGACACGATCTTAGCCCGGAACAAGATCAGGTTTAGGGTAACTCTCGAGGGGTTTTCTCGAGGAGTGGACTAAGGTAGGGAGGCTGAACCACTATACATCATTGTGCCATATTCATTGTCTTTCATCCCTTTTCTTTGTATGCTATAGTTTAATATCATTTTCCTAGCTATATTCAAATTAGTAGTTATTTGCTTAAAATCTTGCAAATTGATAAACAAACTTTGAAATTGGATAATTACTCATTAAATCACTATTCACCCACTCTAGTAAAACTCAAGATTCCTTACAATTGGTATTAGAGTCCTGTTAATCTAGGAAAAAGATTTAACCATATTCTAGATAATGGCTTCTTGTTCATATAACTCCAATATTGTAGAGGGACAAAATATATATATAGGCCATCATTTTTTGATGGAAATAATTACAATTATTGGAAATGTAGAATGTAAATCTATCTTAAATCCATTAATCTTGATTTGTGGGACATTGTTATAAATGGATATACACTTAGTAAAAAGAACTACAAGGAATGGAATGAAAAGGAGAAAAATTTAGCAACATTAGATGCTAAAGGGTTAAATACTCTATTTTGTGCTATTAGTTAAGATCAATTTAATAGAATTTCAAATTGTAATACATCTCGTGAGACTTGGCATATTTTAGAAGTCACCCATGAAGGAACAAATCAAGTAAAAGAAACAAAAATAAATATACATGTACAATAATATGAAATGTTTAAAATGCAACCAAATGAATCTATTCGTGATATATCTACTAGATTTAGTGAGATAACTAATAATTTGCAATCCCTTGAAAAATGTTATTCTCAAAGTAAATTAATTAGAAAGATTCTAAGATCTCTAACTCCGGATTAGGAAAAGAAAACCATTGCTATAGAAGAAGCTAAGGACTTATCCTCATATTCCTTTGAAGATTTTATAGGAAATCTTACTTCATATAAAGTTCAATTCAAAGAAAAAGAATTAGACAATATTCCAGAAAAGAAAAGAATTGCACTTAACGCCTCTATTGAATCGGATGATTCGAATGAGGAAGATCTTGCTCTTATTACTCATAAGTTCAAGAATTTTTTAAAGAAAAAAGAAGCTCAAAAAAAGAACAAAAATAATAAAAGTAAAATTAAGAAAAAGAAAGCCTTTCAAGCCACTTGGGATGATAGTGACACTTCCACTAATGAAGATTCAATTGATGAAGTAACTCACTCATGTTTTATGACAATGTCTAATGGTGTATTATCTATTGATAATACAGAAGATTCTTCTATAGATGAATTACTTGTTGCATTCAATGAGCTTTATACGAAACATAAATCCTTGAATGCTAAATACAAAAGCTTAAATAAAAGTTTCATTAATGAAAAACTTGAAAAGAAAATGATTTCAAATGAAAATAAAGAATTAAGAAATAAGAATAAAGCTCTTGTGAAAGAAAATGATGTCTTGAAAAATGAATTGAATATCATGAATGGAAAAATTAATAATTTGGAAAATAACATTGCATCATTGAAAAACAAAAGTGAAAGCTTGCTTAATGATATAAGTAAGCTTACAATTAGTAAGAAGATCTTTGATGCAAGAAAATTTAAATATGGAAATGTGAATTAAAATAGCATTTTATATGAAAATGGATTTATTAGAATTAAAAATGATGAAAAGCATAAATTTGTCATTAAGAAAGGAAAATGGATTCTCAAAAAGAATTATGATATGATTCCTAAAAATAATTTTGCACCTAAAATAAAATGGGTACAAAAGTTACTACTCAATGATTGAGCTTAATTTCTCCAAAGTGTCATGGGACCATAAGTAAATTGACAAATATTACTAATCCCATTGAAAAAGGATATTTTAAGTTGTTATGTAAATCTTTACTGAATAGTGATTGATTAACAAAATCATTTAATGATTTTTAAAATGTATTCTGAAATATTCTCTATTTCGGTATACCGTTTTTTAAACGGTCAACCGATTTTTACTATTTCGGTCTACCAAAATATACCAATCGACCGATTATTCTGACAGATGATTTCTGTCAATTTTATTTAATAATTTTTCAAAATTTTAAATCATGGTTTGTGCTTGCATTGAATATTACAATATCTTGACCATTCATTTGGATCTTTAAACCATAAATATATGCATAAATGGACTTGATTGACATGCCTTATTATATTTTTTTATGACTGTATTAAGAATTAAATGGATTCCTTATCATACTATACTTTGTCATGTCTTTTTGCTCATGATAAAATATGGAAGATCATATACTCATAATGATATTGAGATTACTATGTATAGTTTGTCAATGCTTTAAATGATTCATCTTTTTACTATACTTGTTGAATATGGATTACTTTTGCCCATGCTTGGATTAAGGGGGGAGATTTAGTGAAAATTTTTATCCTTACTTATTTTGAATATTTATTACCCATGCTTGTTGATAGGGGGAGTTTAATTAATTCATCAATTTCAAAAATTGGTAACTTCTTGAAAGTCAGTTTAACAATTGAATCCAACAATTTGGTATCTACTAAAAGTTAATTTTGATGGTTCCTTGTTTTTTTTTTTGAAATGACTTTAATGAAAACAAATGTCAAAAATTACAATGACACAGCTGTGATATATGAATAGAAATTTTTTGGGGGAGCATAACTTAAATTATATGCTTAATATTAAATTTAAATGATAAACTTGATATCTTATAAAATTGATGTAAATCATATTTTGTTTTATTTGGTATAAATTTCAAAATTTGGTATCTAACAATTGACAATATTTAAAAATTGCTCATGATCTTGATGATTATTGAATATCTTGTCATAAAAACTTTAAGCATAAGTGAATATTTTTTAAATTTGACTTTGATGACCTTACTTTTAAATATGATTCTTTTTGAAAATCTTATAACTTTAGGTGTTTACATTGAATAACATTTTTTTTTTTAAAGGGGGAGAAATTTATTACATTCAGTATTCATTGTGATTAAGTAAAAAAGGGAGAAAATTAGAATAAGTGGAAAAGGGTTTGCGCTTCATCATATAAATTATTAGGAAATGACAAAAAAGGGGAGTATTTTGACACATATTAATTGTGATATTTTTTTTGCTAATGATAAAAAAAGGGAGAGTACTGAGAAAAGTCAATGTATTGTCTTAGCTTGAAATATTTGTAGTTTTGTCATCATAAAAAAAGAGGGAGATTGTTGGCTTTATTAGCCTTATCTTAATTTTGATAGTAACAAAAGACTAATGTGCTTTATGAAAATAATTCATAATTCAGATTTGCAAAGAAGATCAATGATGGACTCAGAAGAATCAAGCTTAACAGGAAGTTATCAGAAGAAAATGATCCATGTGCCACCAAAAAGAATTCAAGATGAAGGAAAAGAAGAAGAAACGTTAATTAATCTTTGTAATTATTATGATGTAATTTTTGTATTTGTATGTACTCCTAGGAACTTATAATTATCTTCCAAATATCCACATAGAGCCATAGGAAAATTGCATTAGCCCCCAAACCCATCATTCATTGAAAACATTCATTATAGGGCTAACAGGGCATTTACGGCATATCGAATTTCCTCAGTATACCGAAATATGTGCATATTAGAAAAATTAGAATAGAAATCCAAAACGGCATATCGAAATTCACCAGCATACCGAATCAAAAATTTTTTGGCATACTGAATTATTTTTGGTATACCGGTGTGCCCGACCGTTGTAGATTTTGGTCGACTGTTCTGATTTTGACATACCGAATCAGTAACCGTTAGTGAACGTTAGAACGACGTTAGACAAATTCTTATACCTATATTTTCCTATAAATAGGCCCCCATTCTTCACCTACAGAGAAACCAATACTTCCTACACTTATCATAGAGCTTCAAGAAACATTATTTCTAGGCATTCCACTCCGACTTTGTTAGAAAAACTCCTAAGGCAAGAGAGCTTCATTTCCATCCATCCACTTAGCCAAATTGAGTTTGGGAGATTGAAGAAAAAGAATTGTAAATTACAACTGTAAAAGTTCTTCTCCGAGTTGTGAGAAGGAAGCCGCGTTTTTGTGAAACTTGATGAAGATTCGTCAAGGGTGTGTGGCACGATCTTGGCTCAGAACAAGATCAGGTTTAAGGTAACTCTAGAGGGGTTTTCTCGGGGAGTGGACTAAGCCAAGGAGGCTAAACCACTATACATCATTGTGTCATATTCATTGTCTCTCTTCCCCTTTCTTTGTATGCTTTAGTTTAATATCAATTTCCTAGCTATATTCAAATTACTAATTATTTGCTTAAAATCTTGCAAATTGATAAACAAACCTTGAAATTGGGTAATTATTCATTAAATCACTATTCACCCCCTCTAGTGAAGCCCAAGATTCCTTACATGGTTGGTCCTGATGCTCATGGTTGGAGGCCGCCTCGTACGAATGGCGGGAACCCATCATCGCAGCATGCATGCACGACAGAAAACAATGTAAAAAAGGAAAAAAAATGAATCAAAACTTACAAATATGCAAGAGTAATTTCCTACGTCATGTGGTTGATCCCTGGTGCTTGCAGTGGCTTGCTCCTTCGATGGTGCAGCGGCAGCTCGACGTGGGAAGGGACTTGGCCTACGACGGTGGAAGACGTGGAGGAGGTGTGTTGCTGTTTGTGTTCTGCATGGTAGAGACATGGAGGACGTGGCTATTGGGCTCTTGGGGAAGGAGGCTGGCTGGTTTTGTTGAGTTCGAATGGAAAAGAGGAGGACGATGACTGTTTAGAGGAGAGGCTATAGAGGACGGCAGGTGTTGGAGTTTGGAGAGGAGGAGAGTGGCAGCTGTTGGCTACTGTTCGTGTGGAGGAGAAGGACGGTGGCTGTTATGGGGGGAAAATGTGGAGGTTGGGAGGCATACGCGAGCCTAGGGTTTCCTCCTCTCTTCCCGGATGATAGGGTTCTCTCTTCCTCTCTCTTGTTAGAACTCTCCTCTCTTTTCTTACGTACGTGAATAAGTGGGTATTTAAAGGGTAGGGTTTGAATGTGGGACGTAGGATTGCTTAGGGTTTGAATGAGTGGTGAGGATAGGATTAGGGTTTCGGTATGGATTTGGTTTAGGTTGGGTATGGGTTTATGTGGGATTTATTATTTTTGGGTTTGTGTTCATTTTTATTTTGAAGTTTTGGTTTAGGTTGGGTCTGACGGTGGTTGGGTTTTATTTTTATTCATTGTATTATTTATTTTCCTAGCTTTGGTTTAGGTTTGGGTTTTATCTTTATGGTTGGGCCGGTGGAGTTTAATTTGGGTCTAGTTTTGTTTTTGGGTTATTTTTTTTTAGGTTTAGGTTTCATTTTTTAGGTTTACGTTTAGGTTTTGGTTTCATTTTTTAGGTTTACGTTTAGGTTTTGGTTTTAGTTTATCTTTATGTTTATGTTTTAGTTCTTTAGGTTTATGTTTTTGTTTTCTCTTTGTGGGCAAAAATGGGTTTATTGTTGGACCTATGGTGTTTGGTTTGGGTTTGGGCTACTAGTTTGGGTTTTCGGATAGGTTTTTGCTTATTTTTGGGTTTAAAGGGTCTGGTTGGGTCCACCACAGCTAGGGCATGATCCAAGAGGTCCGTCGCTAAGTGACTGCAAAATCAGGATATCTACAGATGCCCCTCCCTGAGCGAGGTCGAGGGTACCGAGATCGATGCTCAGGATTGACAAGACACCCCATCTGAGTCCACAAGAGGGTGATATTTATTGTAAGGTCGTAAGCCACTTATTCTGCAGATGCATCGAAAATCATAACTCGAGGCCTTTGCATGATGCTGATGCAAGGATTGACTCCGATGTTGGGAGATGAGGGGATGCAGGATGCAATGATATGCATGAAAACAGGTGATGAGTTAGTAACCCACTAGCCGCTGGAGGGGAACATGCTGAGTTACTCGACTCGCACCAAGAGAGGCTTGGACAAAATCATCAAGCTTGTCGCACAACGAGGGCGCAATAGATTAATGACCTATCAACCGAACAGTTTGGGGTATCAGCCCGCAAGGACAATAGAGGCGTGGCAAGATATCAAACTTGCCAACCGAGGGTAGATTGATGACGGGTGTCAACTAGACAGTTTGGGATATCAGCCTGAAGATAGACAAGGACATTAGGCAAGGCTGTCAGGCTTGCTAGTCAAGGGATGGAGTGTGATGAGATGACGAATTCATCGACCGGACAATTCGGGTTGTCAGCCTAAAGGGGCGTGGTAAGTTGACAAACGTACCGACCGAATAGTTTAGGTTATCAGCCTAAGGGGGAATGATAAGTTGACGGACCTAACAACTGGATAGTTTAGGCTATCAACATGAATGATAATTTAGGTTATCAGTCTGAATGATAATTTAGGTTATTAGCCTCAGTGATAGTTTAAGTTATCAGCTTCAATGATAGTTTAGGTTATCAGCCTCAGTGATAATTTACGTTATCAGCCTCAATGATAGTTTAGGTTATCAACCTAAATGATAGTTTAGGTTATCAGCCTCAGTGATAGTTTAGGCTATCAACCTCAATAAAAGTTTAGGATATCAACCTAATAAATAGTTTAGGATATCAGCCTAGATGGATAGTTTAGGATATCAACCTAATGGATAGTATAGGATATCCGCCTAGTGGATAGTTTAAGATATCAACCTAGATGGATAGTTTAGGATATTAGCCTAACGGATAGTTAAGGATATCAGCCTAGATGGATAGTTTAGGATATCAGCCTAAATGGATAGTTTAGGATATCAGCCTAGAGAGTGGAAGATTCTGATAAGATATCGGACATGTCGGACCGACAAAGAAAGGGGAAACCTGACAAGTTATCGGACTTGTCGGGCCGACAAAGAAACGAGAGGGCTGACAAGTTATCAGATTTGTCGAGTCGACAAAGAAAGGAGAGAGCTGACAAGTTATCAAACTTTTCGAGCGACAAAAAAGAGAGGAAGTGTTGACAAGTTATCAAACTTATCAGATCGACAAAGAAAGGGGAGAGCTGACAAGTTATCGGACTTATCAAATTGACAAAGAAAGGAGAGAGCTAACAAGTTATCGAACTTGTCAGGTCGACAAAGAAAGGAGAGAGCTGACAAGTTATCGGACTTATTGGGCCGACAAAGAAATGGGAGAGCTAACAAATTATCAGAATTGTCAGGCCGACAAGGAAACGAGAGAGTTGACAAGTTATCAAACTTGTCGAGCCGACAAAGAAAGGGAAAAGCTAACAAGTTATCGAACTTGTCGGACCGACAAAGAAAGGGGAGAGCTAATAAGTTATCAGACTTATCGGATCGGCAAAGAAAGGAGAGAGTTGACAAGTTATCTGACTTGTCAGGTCGACAAAGAAAGGGAAGAGCTAATATGTTATCGGACTTGTTGGGTCAACAAAGAAAGGAAAGAACTAACAAGTTATCAGACTTATCGGACTGACAAAGAAAGGAGAGAGCTGACAAGTTATCAGACTTGTCAGGCCGACAAAAAAAGGGAATAACTGAGAAGTTATCGAACTTGTCGGGCCAAGAAAAACAAGGAAAGATTAATGAAAGTGACTATTGCGGCTGATCCAACTCTAGCTTCTTCTGGAGACCTATCGCGTATTTGGCATAGTAGTGGCAAATCTGTAATTTTCTGGCTGAGCACACTAAATTCTATCTGTGGCTGATCTTGCTGCAACGAGTGGTCTCAAAGACTACCACAAGACGTCCGGGAGTCTTTGGTAGGCAGATGGGGCTCAAAATGCTTTCGGCACAATGGTAGGGGCGTAACTGTAATTTTTCCAATAGGGGCGAAATCTACTACGGGCTGGCCAGAGGTCAACTAACATACCCCTGGTTCCAGTGACTAGCTGAGAGAATCGAACCCATAGAATGTCTGATAGGCATAGGCTCCTTGTCAAAATACAGTCTTGGTGACATTCGAACAAAAGCAGCTGACATGCCTCTAATCGAACATAGGAGGCTCCATCCATAAGGCAACTAACATGCCTCTGGTTGAAGGTCACATGAATCCTTGCAAAGTTGAATGCGAAAGAGATGACTAACTATGCCTATGTATCCATGCTCATGTTATTTCAATCTCTTATTTGCCCTCAGTGCTAGGAAAGCTTTCAATGTTTGCTGTGAAGGAGGGGTTTGCTCTCAACCCATTGGACTCTACCTAAATATCCTAATTTATTAGTGGCACTCTAGAATAGTCAAGATTGTGGTTAATTGGTGGTGCAGGGGAACAATGCTTTGTACCAAAAACCTCCCTTTGATCCTACACCAACTCTTTTCATAATACTCTTTTCTTTTACTCCCGAAGAGGCTTGTAGGCTCGCTCTACCCTTTGTTTGGGGTAATGGATACATAGCTGGTGGTTGAGGTTGCTTGTTTCTTAGGAGAAAGGGTGGCTAGTCCCTTTTGGCAGTGTGGGCTCTCTAAGTACATACTGCAACTCCTCTCTAAGGTATGTGGTAGGGGTAGAGCTATTCTACTCGCTTCTCTCTTTAGGACTAACTTCTTTCTGCGTCTTCAGTCTTCCAATTTCTTTTGATGCTCTTACGCATATATGTATTTTTTTGCTCACCCTCTCACTCTCGCCCTAACCTTTTATCTCCCTTTGGAGGTGTAGGTCCTTTAAGGGGTTTGGGTACCCTACACTGTTCCCAGTGGATGGTGGCTCCCTCATTTGTCTTGGAAACTCAAGTAGTGTCAACTGAGGAGGGCAACGTCTGTTGGAAAAATCTATTAATACGTTTTGATGATAACAAATGAAATGTGATTAAATGTTAAATAATCACTTAAGAAAATATGACAAGTAGTTATTAAAGCAAAATATTCAATTATATATACTTGTGGACTTACATGCCT